>JAVJIF010024703.1:0-78060 GCA_038442645.1 Agave tequilana | reverse complement strand
CAATTAATATTTAAAAATAAGTCAAGCTAGCATAAACAATTTTGTGCTATTAAAAAATGTGTAAAGACATTGCAAAACAAGCACAATTAAGGTCATATATATGTATGTATGAAAATAAAAATACCAATTGAAATTTGAAGCATACATATGCAGAAATAAATATGAGTATACAAAAATCAATTATCATAAAAATCATGTGTATAACTCATAACTACCACCCTATTCATGCACAAGTTTAAAAGATATTCAATAAAAATATATAAAGGGCATGATCGTCCATCCAACCGCCCTTTGGTTGGCAGGGGTTTTCAAAAGTGATTTGAAAAATATTTTAGCATTTTTGTAAGCTCTACCAATTGAAGAATACGAAATTAGTTTAAAATAATTTTTAAAATAACTAGTTAAAGATCCTTCAGAACATGAAACCAAATCATATATCTCATTGAGCATGCGTTTTACACAAAATTGACACTCAAGATTTATAACGCTCATGAAAATAAAATCATGAGTAAATAAAAATAAGTGAGTGCACAGAATCATGTGAATAACATATTCATAAAATAAATCATTAAGGCTCAAAACAGACATCAAAACTTAAAAAAAAAATTTTAAAAAATATTTAAACAAGCTTCTAGGCATATGTATGTTTTTGTCAAAACTGAAAAGTATACATACACATCCCAAACATAAACGAGTCCATAATAGAATTTTACTTGAAGGCAAGTGACTCAAGGGTATACATGTATATTTATTAGTTTAGACAAAGATAACATATACATGAATCAAAACATGTACAAAAATAGGAAAAATAAGTATAAATGAAAAAATTATCAAAACTAGGTTATACAAGTACTGTAATGAGTAACAAATGAGAAATGAAGCACAACATATGATAATCAAGTGTAACTCACTACTTGTACAAGCATAAACATAAGTTTTAATGAAACTATATCTAAACAAATAATCACCACATGAATCACAAAACAAAAATGATCATTTGGCCAAATGCACGTGTTTTAGAACTAGTATACACAAAGTAGTTAAACAATAGTGAGAACACAAATATGAATCCATATGAATATGGGTGTATCTCAAAGACTATCTATGTATATCACATGTCTAAAATATTGCATTTAATATAATGAACATTGAAACCAAAACATGCTAAACATCATCAATGTAAAAGCATGTAAACTAAAATAGGAGTTAGAGAAAGTTACTAAATTATATGAACTATTCTTTAAGTCTCCAAACCATGGTGGTCTTTCCACCAAACATCCCTGAAGGTGATGCATCTAATGTAGTGTCCATCAAGCTCAAACGCATTCACCATCAAGGCACCAATACCCTCAAGTCAAGTGAGAGCCCACACCTACATCAAATACAATAGGGGTGGATTTTGGTACCCATACCTTTTTTGGGTCAATGGGGGTAGCATCATAAGTAACCCAAACATTTATTTGTAAAATTATATGATTTTATCTATAAAAATAAAACTTTGCTCAATGGGCCTTTGCGGCCGCAATGTGTACATTTATACATCTAGCATATATATGAGTGGTGTGAGTGTGAGCATGATGGGCATATGTATGCCATGGGGTTTGTGCATGAACATGCGGAATTTATTTCTTGCGAAACATGACTTCCAATTTAGCGTAATTAAATGCACATTGGCTCAAAGTGGAGCCCAAACAATCAATGTTCTTCTTTATAATGCAAATATCATTATTAATTTGAAAGAAGAGACATGAGTATGAGAATCAATAATCTTTTTCTTTTTAGAAATGTTTTCTTTTTCTTTTAAAATAATTTTCCTTTTCAAAGAGATATTTTCTTCCAAAACAATCTCTTTTTCTTTTTCCACCAAAATAATTTTATTTTTCAATGAATTATTCCTTCATAAATGTCATTTAATTTTAAAAACAAAGAAATGTTCTCCTTTTCCAAAATTTATTTTCTTTGAAACACATTCAAATTTATTTTAAAAGAATTATTTTTTTAATAAAGAAGTGTTTTCCTTCTTCAACTTATCATTTTCAATTTTTAATAAATCATATTTTCAAGAAGTTTTTGATAAAAAGATGCAACCTCATCATACAGCATGTCGATATCTTCTTCTAGCTCGGATTCAGAATTTACCTCAAGAGGGTCACCCTTGGACCATGTAGCACATGTTGGAAGCATCACTTCCATCATCCGAGTCACTCCCCATATAGTATTGCTTTTGTTCACCAAGAGAGACAAGTGTGTTCCATACTAAGAAAATCGAATCAATGTTAGAAACCCTAGATAAATATTCATCATTTAGGGTAGTTTTGAAGCATGAATGGCTTTTGTGTTAGCCTCAACATATTTGCCATTTAAACAATAAAATATTTAATAGTGGCAAAATAAACATGAATACTTAGGGCTTTTAGGTACATGGACATCTTAACTTTCCAAGTTTTGAGGTTAAGAATGCCAAACATGGGAGTTGTCATGAAATCCATATGTGTGTATAACAAATATTGTGATTAGCTAAAGTAGAATTTTTACTCAAGATTGTTAAACCCAAATCAAGAGCACCAGCTCTGATACCAATTGAAATACACCTAAAGGGGAGTGAATAGGTATACAAGCTAATCTAATGCAAGCTAATGCAGAATTAAAAACTAATTGTGCAAATAAAAACTATTAAGCTAACACAAAGTATAACAAACAAGAGTTTAGCCGAAATCCAGGTAAAGGGCTCTGGACTATCTCCTCAAGATTCCTCTAGATTAGGAGCTGAGGTGCCACTATGGTTCTCTTGGTTGAATACAAGTGTGAGCAAACAATCCCAAGCATATATCAATTAAGCACAAGTATATCAAGCATATAAAGAGATAAAATAAACATAAGTATACAAGATATATAAAAAACAAATGAGAGAGAGATGAGCAATCACAAACACCGGAGAATTATTTTCAGGTTCGAGCACCCTTGCTCTACGTCCCCGCCTTCAACACTTGAAGGATTTTTACTAAACGATCCTGCAAGATCACTCGGTGCCATAACACCTTCACACTAGTGTTGGCCCAGAGGCCCATCACTCTAGTTTTGATGATGATTAACTCATGTAGTTATAGTTTACTAATAATCTTGTGTTTAAATAGTTTCAGTGATTGACCAAGATATTAGTAGGGTTTAGCTTCAACAAAGGCGCGCGTCAAGATCGCATTTAGCACTCGGTTGGAGTCAAGCTCGTTGGATCGCGTTTGGATCGAGTCGGCTTGAAGACAAGAAGACTTCGGTTTGTGTTTAGTTTAGTTTGTTTAGATCTTGTGTAAAGGTAGATAGTGTTGATATGCTCAAGTTCACACACACACACATAAGTTTAAAGTTTATTGGTTTTAGTTTTTCGATTAACTGATTTTTGATTTCATGTCAAAAACATATATATATATATATATATATATATATATATATATATATATATATATATATATATATATATATATATATATATATATATATATATATTTATATGTATATTAGATTCTATCCATATACAATATGCTTCAAAATTTGTTTCAATATCATGTTTTGCATTTACATGAGTTTTGGAGAAAACAGTTTTCCATTTCAAAAATTTAAGTTTTGGAAAATACCGATTTGTGTTTTAAGCCTAATTTATATATCACAAAATGGTTCAAATTGTTTATAATATGTGCTGAATTTTAGTCACACATATTTATATTTCAAAGATCTTAAAAAACTTATTTTTGTGGAATTTATGTGATTTAGTGCGCCTAGCATTAGCGTCAAACTCTTTCGTAGCATTATTTTTGTGGAATTTAGTGTGTCCTAGCATTAGCGTCAAACTCTTTCGTAGCAATATCGGACCAAGTGTCCTCATCGCCAAGGGGTTCGCTAAAGGGTTTAGTCACCGCCTTTGCAATTTGACTTCCTAAGGATTACAAAAAACACGGTCATCTTAACCTTCCATATGGGAAAGTGAAGGCCATCAAACTTGGGTGGGTTCTTAATACCTTTGGCCATCTTTACTAATGTATATGAGGATGAAATATGAAAAGATATTAGCAATAAAGGATCTCTCTAAGGTTGTTAAGCCAAGAAACTATAGACCAAAGCTTTGATACCAATTGAAAAACACCTAGAGGGGGGTGAATAGGTGTTTATGCTATCAAGTAAACTTTTAAAACTAGTTATGATATATGATGCAAGCGGTTACTCAAAATAAGAAATTGAAGCCGAATTCCTCGTGAAGGGTTCTACAACTTCTCCTCTTTGATTCTTCTAGATTATGAGTTAAGGTGTGTAATTGCTTCCTTATTGATATGAGTATAGACCGAAAATGCAAGAGAATGAAATGAATGCAATATTGAAAAACAAGGCAAGAGTATCACAAGTATAAGAATGTAAAGCAATAAAGAGTAAGAAGAAATCAATTGCAAACACAAGAGAATTTATTTCGAGTTCGAACACTGCTCTACGTCCTCGCCTTCACCACTATGAAGGATTTTTACTAAATCCACAAAGTGAACTTTGATTGGTAGTGAAAAGTGCATTTTTATCATTACATTTACCATCACATTTTTATATTTATTCTTATAATTCTGTACATTTACTAATATTTATTATTTATTGTGTGCAGGCCTTGAGAAATAAAATAAAAGAATAAAGCCTCAAAAGAAGCCCAAAAGCCCATGTTTAAAACCAATGTAAAAGTTGCAATTATCAATTGTCAAAATTGCAATTACTAAGGGAAATAGTTGCAAATGCCAAAAGAAGAGGGAAGGATAGACTTCTATTCACCCTAAATACTTGCAGGATGAGGATAAAAGCCAAAAAAGAGAGTGCAAAGATAATAATTATTTCAAAAAATTTAGATTCAGACTGTATACGTTTTAGTATTCAGATCATAACTTTTGCTATAGATATTCAAATCCGATGATTCAAGATGCTCCAGAAAGAAGACTTGAAGACCTACAACTTTTATGTTGATCAAACTTTCCAATTCAGTTCGTAGATAAGCTAATTTCTGCAATCAATATGATAACAAGTTACAGGACAGATTTGAACTTCTATGGATAAGTGCCACAAGTCTGGAGATAGATTTTGTAGGGGAGTTTCACCAGGACTCTAACTCCTTCTACACCTATAAATACCCCTGCAGATGCAACACAGAGAGCACACAACAGAAAATACAAAGCAAAAGCTAGGGTTTTTCTTAGGCTAACTTGTAGTTTAGGTTAGATTTTCTTTTCATTTTCTTTTTGTAATTTTTGTATCTGAGAGTGGAGGAAGCTTTCATGGAGGAAGGAGTTTATGCTTGTACTGAGGTGACATCGTTGTAAGTCTACTTTTCTTCCATTGTTAATAAATCCATTCAAAGGTTTATTTCTTTTATTCTTGTTTATTTATGTACTTTTATTCTTGTTTATTTATGTTCTTCTATCCTTGTTCTATTCTTCTATTCCTGTTCTATTGTTTCTCTCTGATGACTTGCAAACCGTGAGATCCGATCGCTTCGAGACTGCCTAGCCCAAGAAGAGCCCTTGATGGCCTATGGAGATGAACAAGCGTCGCTTGCCAGTCTTTTCTTTTTGTAGTGTAGATCGCGAAGGTGGAAGATCCTATACGCCATACTTGTACGCCTTCGAAGATAAAGTAAGTCGTAGCAAAAGGATCAAAGGTAAGCAGGACTGAAGAGGTAGGTATGTATTTTTCTAGTTTATAGTCTTCTTCCTTTCTTCTATTTCCTTAGATTAGATGACAAACTCCACTTTTCTTCAATTTATTTCTCCCATCTCATTGTAAATACCATTGTAAATAATAAAAATAATAAAAAAGAGATAACTTGCTTAAACGCTTCCATCGCAGTTCCCTCCCTGAGGATCACGACCCGCATAGCCCATTGCTACCGCGGATTAGAATTGAGCACCTCGCACACTATTATTTCTCAATTTAATATTCCTTATTTTGTGTGCAGGGAAAAATTCAATCAAAATTTTGGCGCCGTTGCCGGGGAGGGACGGTAAGTTATTCTCTAAATAAAAAAAATAACTAATTCTTTTATTCTTTCTATTTGCAGGTTTGGAGAACAGAAAAAATAACAAGCAGCAAGGACATATAGCAACTCTGTGCCTCTGCCCTCGAAGGCAGAGCAGCAGAGCCTACTACCTAGCCGCGCAAATGCGGCAATATCCGGATCTGCGCAGTAGTAGAGAACTACTTACTGAATTTTCTGCAGGTTGCTGCAAATTGAAAGATTTGTTTAGTGCTCTGTTAAATTCTGTTCTGTGATAAACCTGTACACTGCTAATTAATTAACAGTAACCTATTTGTTGAAAAATAAAAAAAATTAGACTCTTGCATCTTAGGCACGTGTCTATTTAATTTTTTTAATTTCTGTTGAAGAGTGCTAGAGACAAGGTACGTTCGTATTGTATATAGACTAGGAAGCACCCTTGGCTGATTTTCTGCTTTGAGTGAATATTTGTCTACTGCTTTACACGTACAAAAAATTTTTTTAAGGGCATAACCCATAAATAACATAAGGTGGGGATTTCATCACCCTTCCTTGGCCCACAAATCATCTCTGTTGCACTCACAACCTAACCCAAATAAAAATTGACTAGACGTTGGCCTTAGGGACATCTCGGACTCATTTAGGAGATATCCTAAGGGGAACGGTGTTAGAAATTGACTCCTGCCAAATCAGTGTCTAGGAAGGGGATTGAGGGCCGAAAACCTGAAGATTGGTGGTTATTAATTAAGGAACGTCTTTGATAGAAAATCTCCCACCAATCTTGCCCTGACTGGCTGATTAACTTGTGGTCAAAGTCTGCACCCTACCTCCCGTGGACAGTCTAACCAGTTAGGAGTCGTCTAGGTCATAGGTCTACCCTAACTTAGGTTAGATAGAATTTTTATTTTTTTTCTTTTTTATTTGCTTATTTGTTTGTTTTCTTTTTATTTGTTTGTGTTTATGTGATATGGGCATATAACAACAATTTTTCCAATTTTAATCTATATTACACACCACCCTCTTTTTCGGATATTACCAACCCGGCATATCATAACTTTGACCAACCTAGTGTGCCGGAATAGTCTTATCCGAATACATATAACCCATGCCCCCCATCTTATGACCATAATTTTCATTTTCAACCAACTTGTCCTCCGTATCCACCTTGTCCACAATATTCCCAAGATTCATACTCAGATCCACCCATTCAGACTAGAAAACCATCTATCTGAGAAATGATGAGTATGCATGAGTCCAAGCAACAATCCCAGAATCTGACCAACTCACAACTTCATCACGATTGTCCCAACAACACTTCCTCTTTTCAAGTCCAATCACAAAATGATGCACCAATTGACTATGAAAGATGCTTGAAGCCATGACTCAGGCTAGATTAGCTCGTGATCATGAAATAGATATGATGGTTCAATCTTTATATTCTCACCGTTCGGCCAATTCTGATATCACTGACCACTCTCTTAAAGCTGAAGAGTCACGTTGCTTTGGACAACAAGATTCTAATTCAGTACCATCATTTGAACTTGCCGAAACTCCAATTTTTGATAGTTTGGCAAGTTCCTTTCCTGAAATAGAACTTGAGCATAAATATGATCCTGATCTCCCACTTGGTGATTCAATTTTACTTCCTGATTCAATAATGACTCCGGTGTCTCCACCTGAATTCACTTTTCCCGAGTCAACATTGGATCCTGTTCCAATTCATCATGAAATTGAATCACCTATTTTGATGATCATATTGAACTTGACCAATTTTGCAATTTTGAAAGTCCTATGGATAAATTGGCAAGTTCTCATTTTTATGATATTGAGCTCAATGAGATATGTGACCTAGATTCTCAAATCTGTGATCAAGTTCAAATTTCTGAATCATTATTGACTCCTGTTTTGTTACCCGACTTAGGTAATATTTTAGAGTCAATTTTGATTCCCACACCTATCATTCCTGAACTTGAATCACCAATATTGAGTCACATTCCATTATGGGAAGATGATTGTGGACTTGAGTTTCAACTTCTTGACTTGGACACACATCTTGAAACAAGCTCGACTCCTGAACCCTTACTTGATTTAAGTTTCTTTCCTGAGTCGGTATTCGTTCCTGAACCTATCATCCTTGAGTCCAAGTCAACCATTCTACCAAGTCACATTCTTTTGTTGGATATAGGTATAGACTGACTCTGTGATGATTTTCCAGGACTGGTCATGTAAAGGGAGTAAGTTTCACGAGAGAATCTTCCATGATCCTATTCATTCTGGGGACTGTAAATATGTAAATAAAAAAGAGGTCAATAAAGGTAGGTCCCGTGAACTACCACATTATCTTGATTGGGCCGCATTTCGTGGACCAATTAGACCACCACCGGAACCACCACCTTGAGGTAACTTCTGCCTTCCCTTCTTCTTTTTCATGCATACATGCATACATTCATACATTGAGGATAATGCATGAGATAAGTGTGGGGGGAGGCTTTACTAACATACTAACATAGGTAGAAACTAACAAAAATTTGCTAATATTAAAAAAAATGAAAAAAATGAAAAAAAAAATGAAAAAGGACAATATTTTGACTTATCTTTTGAAAGAAATCTAAGTTAATCTTAAGAATTAGGAAAATCATGATTAGGATTTCTAAAAACTTGGTCAAAATAAATAAATTGTTTAATTTTTAGGTATAGGAGAAGAAATTGAATGAGTAATTAGTCTTAATTTTTACCTTAATGAAATATGCATACCTAATGCATATCTAGGATTCTAAGGCAAAGACCTTTGTGCCTCATAAAAAAATATATATATAAAAAAAAATCAATCACCAATTAAGCTGGATACATGTGCCTCAAGAAGCATAAGTATTCATGCCTAAAGGTGAGTAAATAAAATAAAGTCCATAGTTTTGAGGTCTAGTTCACTCGAATTTGAGTCCGCGGGGTGCTTTCTCACCTGGTGCCCTCAAGCCAACCGGTTTGGGAGTCATCGACTTTAAGTTCGCTACATGGGTGGATTAGAAAGCCTAAGGAAATTAAGGAAAAATTACTTATATATGTACTAACACATCTAATAGTCAATTAGTTAGGTATGAGGGCCTCAAGAAGCCTTGATACTTACACGAAATAAAATTAGATGAGTTATACATATCAAAAAAAAAGTATATATAAATAAATAAATAATAAAGAGGCATGAGAGTCCAAGTTAAGGAATTCCTAGTATAAATTCATAAGGATGCATATGATTTTTGGTAACGAAAAAAAACTATATTAGAAATTCAATTTTAATTCTTACCTAAAATGGAAAACAATTTACTGTATAAAGACTAAGTTTAAGAATGAATAAAAATGATAATCCTAAAACTTATAGACTACTTAGTCTTTTCAAAAGTATTTCAAATATTTTCCTTTTTATGGATTTTGTGGGTGCAATCCGCTGAAAACCCTCACGAGACAACACTCGTCCTCTAGGGTAACCTAGAGGTTTAACGGCTTGTTCCACATGCTAAGTGCAACCGTGATTCCTACGAAAGTGAGTTAGCTAGTTTAGTTTTTCTTTTTCTTTTTTGATTTTTACTCGAGGACGAGTAAAAGATAAGTGTGGGGGTGTGATTGGTAGTGAAAAGTGCATTTTTATTATTACATTTACCATCACATTTTTATATTTATTCCTATAATTCTGCACATTTACTAATATTTTATTATTTATTGTGTGCAGGCCTTGAGAAATAAAAATAAAAGAATAAAGCCTCAAAAGAAGCCCAAAAGCCCATGTTTAAAGCCCAATGTAAAAGTTGCAATTATCAATTGTCAAAATTGCAATTACTAAGGGCAATAGTTGCAAATACCAAAAGAAGAGGGAAGGATAGACTTCTATTCAACCCTAAATACTTGCAGGATGAGGATAAAAGCCAAAGAAAGAGAGTGCAAAGATAATAATTATTTCAAAAAATTTGGATTCAGACTGTATATATTTAGTATTCAGATCATAACTTTTGCTACAGATATTCAAATCCGATTATTCAAGATGCTCCAGAAAGAAGACTTGAAGACCTACAACTTTTATGTTGATCAAACTTTCCAATTCAGTCCGTAGATAATATAATTTCTGCAATTAACATGATAATAAGTTGCAGGACAGATTTAAACTTCTATGGATAAGTGCCACAAGTCTGGAGATAAGATTTTGTAGGGAGTTTCACCGGGACTCTAACTCCTTCTACACCTATAAATACCCCTGCAGATGCAACACAGAGAGCACACAACAGAAAATACAAAGCAAAAGCTAGGGTTTTTCTTAGGCTAACTTGTAGTTTAGGTTAGATTTTCTTTTCATTTTCTTTTTGTAATTTTTGTATCTGAGAGTGGAGGAAGCTTTCATGGAGGAAGGAGTTTATGCTTGTACTGAGGTGACATCGTTGTAAGTCTACTTTTCTTCCATTGTTAATAAAATCCATTCAAAGGTTTGTTCTTTTATTCTTGTTTATTTATGTACTTTTATTCTTGTTTATTTATATTCTTCTATCCTTGTTCTATTCTTCTATTCCTGTTCTATTGTTTCCCTCTGATGACTTGCAAACCGTGAGATCCGATCGCTTCGAGACTGCCTAGCCAAGAAGAGCCCTTGATGGCCTATGGAGATGAACAAGCCGTCGCTTGCCAGTCTTTTCTTTTCGTAGTGTAGATCGCGAAGGTGGAAGATCCTATATGCCATACTTGTACGCCTTCGAAGACAAAGTAAGTCGTAGCAAAAGGATCAAAGGTAAGCAGGACTGAAGAGGTAGGTATGTATTTTTCTAGTTTATAGTCTTCTTCCTTTCTTCTATTTCCTTAGATTAGATGACAAACTCCACTTTTCTTCAATTTATTTCTCCCATCTCATTGTAAATACCATTATAAATAATAAAAATAAATAAAAAAGAGATAACTTGCTTAAACGCTTCCATCGCAGTTCCCTCCCTGAGGATCACGACCCGCATAGCCCATTGCTATCGCGGATTAGAATTGAGCACCTCGCACACTATTATTTCTCAATTTAATATTCCTTATTTTGTGTGCAGGGAAAAACTCAATCAAACTTCCTCACAGGAACCTTACACCTAAAAGGATTACAACTTGGTCTACATAAGACCGGAATACCCAACTCCAACAAACTATCCTCTACACAAGAAGAACCACAATTCAATGGAATACAAATCATGGTGATCTAGAAAGATCACAAACACTCTCTTATAACTTCTTATAAAGTGGAGTATGATTTTTGGCACAAGAAGTAAAGTGAGAGAAAAATTTCAGCAGCAAAAGACTTTAAAGACTTAAAACCAACTGAAAAATATTACAATAGAAAGAGCTTTGAAAATGGAAAGCAAAGAAACACTTCTTCTCTTGAAAACGTTTTTCTTGTGGAAAACCAAAGACCCATGACCTCTATTTATAGGCAAAAGATAAATACCATTCATAAGTGACACTAGGTCATTAGGGGTGAGTTTAGCCACTTGGAAACAAGAAATAGCTGTTGGAATTCATAAAAATAAAACAGATTTAAAATAGAGCCATTGGTGTCAGTCTGGACAGCTGCCGGTCGACCAGCCGGTTGACCGACTTGCCATTTGGCAAATAGCCGTTGGCTCTGGTCGACCGCCAGGCAAAATAAAAAAGAGATTTTTGTTCTGCCGATCGACCGGCACAAACCGAGAGTGAGGCCAATGCAGTCGGTCGATCGCAGGGGGTGACGGTTGATCGACCCGGTCGATCGGCAGACGTGCACAGTGTGAAGCCACAAGGCCCGGTCGACTGGCCGATCGACCGTTAAGGCCTGAAACAGTGTCGGTCGACCGGACTGGCCTGAAATATGAAGAAAACAGATTTTAGACTTTGAAATATTTTTAAAAATATTTTGTATGGGTTTGAGGTTAATGAAGCATAGTATAGGAGATAAAATACATGTTCTAAACTTGATATAAAAATTTAAGGAATTATAAACATGTATTAATACCTAAACATGCAACAAAACCAAATATACTCAAAACTTGTATTTTGAAAAGTGTATTTTTGTGTGTGTGACTTCTTGAGCACTTTGATCATATCCTTACTCTTTAACATACTAAATTCTTACAAGGGTCTAGGAGACTACAAGATCTTCAATCGGGCATATACAATTTGCATCGTTGAGTAACTTGAAATCTTGATCCCGTATATGAGTCAACTTGAGTCAACACCACCTTCCTTTACGGGAAGAAACATCATGAATCTTTAGAACCCTGAAATAATGTTAAACACTTCAACTTGATTAGTACAAATAACTATATTTGTTTTGTAATCATCAAAACACTAAAACTGGGTGGTTGTAACCTTGGGCCAACAATCTCCCTCTTTTGATGATGACAAAACATATGAGTTATTTTTTTTTTAAAAATGGAAAGAAGCTTGAAAAAGCTCCCGCTCAAATCATGCTATCTATCAAGTATATAAAAGGAATATGTTATGAAAAGACATAATAACTCAAAAGTATTTCTCCCGCTTTTTGTCATGCATCAAAAAGGGATTAAGTCAACACAACATTTTTGAATAGTATTGCAAAAAAATTTCATAAATCCATAATACAAACATTTAATTCACCACAAATAAAGGAAAATCTTTTATAATCTAGTGGTTTAGTAAAAAATTTCGCAAGTTGAAAATTGGTGGAAACATAATCAATTTCAATATCATCTTTCTCATAATATCTCTAAGAAAGTGATACCGAATGTCAATGTGCTTTGTCTTACTATGTTAATTTGCATTTTTAATCATATGAATAGTACTAGTATTATCACAAAATATCTTAATATGGTCAAAATACAAATCATAATCAAGGAGAGTATGTTTCATTCAAAGGACTTGTGCACAACAAGCCCCAGCCTCAACATACTCCGCCATGGCGGTTGAGATGGCTACAAAATTTTGCTTCTTGGAAGACCATGAAATAAGGCAATTTCCTAGAAACTGACAGGTTTCACTTGTACTCTTCCTATCCACTCTACAACCCGCATAGTCGGCATCCGAAAAACTCGTCATTATAAATTGTCCGGTCTTCGGATACCACATACCCATTCCAATGGTACCCTTAAGATATCTAATAATGCATTTGACCACAATCAAATGGGACTCTTTAGGACACGATTGAAATCTAGCACATAGACAAACACTAAATATAATATCCAGCCTGCTGGCTGTTAAATATAATAAACTACCAGTCATGCTACGATAGAGTTTAATGTCTACATTTATACCTTGTTCATCCTTATTAAGTTTTGTTGTGATAGCCATGGGAGTCTTGCTTATCTTAGCCCCTTCAAGCCCAAATTTCTTGATGAGTTCCTTCATGTACTTAGCTTGATTTATAAAAATTCCATCACTCATTTGCTTGATTTTGAGACCAAGGAAGTAATTAAGCTCGCCCATCATAGACATCTCAAATTCCTCCTTCATACATCATTCAAAATCTTTGCAAAGTTTTTCATTAGTAGAACCAAAGAGAATATCATCAACATATATTTGAACAATAAGAATATCATTTTTAACATGTTTAGTAAACAAAGTGGTATCTATTGTTCTTTTATCAAAACCATCAGAAATAAGAAAAGATGACAGTCTTTCATACCATGCTCTAGGAGCTTGTTTTAAACCATATAAAGCTTTGTCTAGTTTGAAAACAAAATCCAGATGTGTAGGATCAACAAACCGGGGGGTTGTTCAACATACACCTCCTCTTCAATAAACCCATTTAAAAATGCACTTTTGACATCCATTTGAAAAAGTTTGAAATCTTTATAGGAGGCAAAAGCAAGTGTTATCCGTATGGCTTCAAGCCGTGCTACGGATGCAAAAGTTTCCTCAAAATCGATTCCTTCAATTTAGGTGTAACCTTGGGCCACTAACTTAACTTTATTTCTAATAACATTGCCCGACTCATCCATCTTGTTTCTAAAAATCCATTTAGTTTCAATTGTTGGTCTATTATGGGGTCTAGGAACAAGATGCCAAACTTGATTGCGCTCAAATTGATTGAGTTCCTCTTGCATGGCAAGCAACCAATATGAGTCGCCCTCAGCTTCGAGGATGTTCTTTGGTTTAAAATAAGAAATAAAGGCATAATGGCGACAAAGATCATGGAGTTTAGAACGAGTAGTTACCCCTTTTGATACATCACCTATAATGAGATCCTTACGATGATGTGGAGTAAATCTTAAATCCTTTGGAAGTGGTTATGTTGGCTCCACTTCAACTTCTTGAGCTTCACTTTGCACATCACTCTTAGGCTTGTCTTCACTTTGCACATCACTCTTTGGCTTGTCTTCTTGTATAGGTGAGTTCTTCAAGGTAATCCTCTCCATGTCTTCACCTAAGGAATCTATTTCTACAACATTCTCAATAAAAATATTAGATTCCTCAAACTTTACATGTATAGATTCTTTAATAGTCATATGAGATTTATTGAAGACTCTATAGGCTTTACTAGTGTTAGAGTAACCAACAAAAATAGCTTCATAAGATTTTGCATCAAACTTACCTAAATTTTCTTTAGTATTTAAAACAAAACATTTACAACCAAAAACTTTAAAATAAGAAACATTTGGTTTTCTTGAATAGTAAATTTTAAAAGAAGTTTTAGAAGAGTTTTTGCAAAAGAAAACCCTATTTGATATATAACAAGACGCGTTTACGGCCTCGGCCCATAGGTATTGAGGGAGACCGTATTCATTTATCACAGTCCTAGCCATTTCTTATAGTGTTCAATTTTTTCTCTTAACTACTCCATTTTGTTATGGAGTTCTAGGACAAGATAATTCATATTTAATTCCATGTTCATCACAATAAGTGACAAAGGATTGGCTATTGAATTCACCACCTCTATCACTCCTTATTCGTAAAATTGAAGAATCTTTTTCTTTTTCAACTCTTTTCCTAAACGTTTGAAAATGTGAAAAGGCTTATGTTTATGTTTTAAATAGAAAACCCAAGTAAAACGAGAAAAATCATCAACCAATACAAAAGCAAAACGATTTCCACTTAGACTTTTGGTTTTAGTAGGACCAAACAATCCATATGAATTAACTCAAAGGTTATGATGTCATGATATCCTTGATGGATTTGAAGAGGACTTGGCTTGTTTCCTAAGTTGGCACGCCTCACAAAGGCGGTCCTTTTCAAATTTCAAACAAGGAATACCTTTCACCGCTTCTTGTTGTTTATCCTAGATAGATGGTCAAAAGAAATGTGGCCTAGTCTCCTATGCCACAACCAAGAGTCATCATTGAAGGCATTCAAACAAGTAGCATTGCATTGCATATTAGACATGTCAATCATGTATATATTGTTTTTACGAAATCTGGAAAGTATACATGCATTTGTTTGTCTATCAAAAATATTACAAGCTAAATCATTAAAAATTACATTAAAACCTTTATCACAAAGTTGACTAACACTCAAGAGATTATGCTTGAGGCCATCAACTAAAGCAACATTTTCAATCATAGGAGATGAACCAAGTTTGATGTTACTTATACTGACAATCTTTCCTTTGGAGTCATCCCCGAAGGTGACGGTGCCACCTTCATGGTATCTTGATAGGGTTGCAAAGTTGTTGATATCCCATGTCATGTGCCTTGAGCAACCACTATCAAGATACCACCGCTCCCTATGTCTTTGAGCTTTGGAGTGTACCTGCATCATGTAACATATTTGTTGACTTTGGTATCCAAATTTTCTTGGGTCCTTTAATATTAACATTACGAACCAAAATATGATTATTTGAGGCATTTATTCTATCAAAATAAATTTAGCCAAGTGACTTTTTCGGCCACACTAAGTGCATGCATACATTTTACCATACATGAATGCATGATGAGTGTGTGGAGTGTGAATGGTTAGTTTGTGAACATGTTTAGATGATGTGAGTGCAAATGTTGTGATTTGTGAGCATGGGTGTGTGTAGCATGAGTTTGTTTATTTGGAATATGTTTCTTAGGAAACATAGCCTCCAATCTTGCTTTTTCAAATTCATATTTCTTTAAAACTTCTCCCAAAGAGTTAATTTTATTCTTTAGCATGAAAATTTCATCTATCTATCAAAGAAAATTTAGCTTTACAAGAAATCTTATAAGCATCAAAATCTTTTTGAGTAGAAGTGAGAGTTGAAAATAAATCATCATTTTCTTTTGTGAGCATGAAAATTTTGTGGTTGAGAGCCTCATTTTCCTTTTTCCTTTTCAAATATTTCTTTTTAAGGAAATCATAATTATGAGATAACTCTTCAAAAGCTTCTCCTAATTCATCCATAGATAATTCACAATTGTCAATAAATGATTTGGGGGTTACCTTATTTGTGTTATCATTTGCCATGAAACACATGTGAGTCGTGTCAACTTCTTCTTCGGATTCACTTTTTGAATCCGATGTAGCCTTTAAAGCCTTCTTCTTGTATGACTTTTTGGAGGTGGAGGGTTTGCTCTTACTTTCCGTACACTCCGCAACGATGTGCCCCGGCTTCCGACAATTGAAGCAAATAATCTTCTTTTCTTCCTTTCCTTGCCATCTTCTTCTATTTTAAAATTTGCTTTGTTGTACATTCTCCGAACATTCTTCACAAGAAGAGATAGATCTTCATCATCCTCTTCTTCATCATCTTCATCAGAGTAGGTGGAAGAGCTTTTGAAAGCGATTGCTTTCTTCTTTAGAGGAGCCATCTCTTCTCTAGCCTTTTTTTCCATCTCATGGGTCTTAATGTTCCCAATGAGACCAATGAGCTCCATTCCTCCTTGTCGTTGAGCTCCTTCAAGGTTGTAGCTTTGACTTCCCAAGATGGAGGGAGTGCACGAATGATCTTCCTCACCTTTTGATCGTTGTCGATGCCGTCACCTAAGGAAGTAAGACCGTTAGTTATTTTTGTAAATTTAGTAACCGTATCATCAATAGACTCATTTTCTTGCATGGAAAAATTTTCATATTGGGAACATAAGAGGTCAATTTTAGCCCTCTTTACTTGTGTTGTTCCCTCACGAGTGACTAAGAGGTGAGTCCAAATCTCATATGCAGGTTTGCAGTGTATGACTCTAGTAATATTATCATCATTAAGAGTTTGAAGTAAGGCATAGTATGCGCTAGCATTAGCGTCAAACTCTTTCGTAGCAATATCGGACCAAGTGCCCTCATCGCCAAGGGGTGCGCTAAAGGGTTTATTCACCGCCTTTGCAACCTGGCTTCTTAGGGATTGCAAAAACACAGTCATCTTAACCTTCCATATGGGAAAGTTAAAGCCATCAAACTTGGGTGGGGTCTTAATACCTTCGGCCATCTTTACTAATGTATATGCGGATGAAATATGAAAAGATGATTAGCAATAAAGGATCTCTCTAAGGTTGTTAAGCCAAGAACCTAGAGACCAAAGCTTTGATACCAATTGAAAAACACCTAGAGGGGGGGGTGAATAGGTGTTTATGCTAATCAAGTGAACTTTTAAAACTAGTTATGATATATGATGCAAGCGGTTACTCAAAACAAGAAATTAAAGCCGAATTCCCCGTGAAGGGCTCTAGAACTTCTCCTCTTTGATTCCTCTAGATTATGAGTTGAGGTTCGTAATTGCTTCCTTATTGATATGAGTATAGACCGAAAATGCAAAGGAATGAAATGAATGCAATATTGAAAAACAAGGCAAAAGTATCACAAGTATAAGAATGTAAAGTAATAAAGAGCAAGAAGAAATCAATCACAAACACAAGAGAATTTGTTTCGAGCTTCAAGCCACTGCTCTACGTCCCTGCCTTCTCCCCGCCTTCACCACTATGAAGGATTTATACTAAATTCACAAAGAGAACTTCCTCACAGGAACCTTACACCCAAGGGGATTACAACTTGGTCTACACAAGATCAGAGTACCCAACTCGAACAATCTATCCTCTACATGAGAGGAATCACAACTCAGTGGAATACAAATCACTTGGTGATCTAGAAAGACCACAAACACTCTCTTACAACTTCTTATAGAGTGGAATATAATTTTTGGTTCAAGAAGTAAAGTGAGAGAAAAATTTCATTAGCAAAAGACTTTAAAGACTTAAAACCAACTGAAAAATTTTACAATAGAAAGAGCTTTGAAAATGGAAAGCAAAGAAACACTTCTTCTCTTGAAAACAATTAAAACTTGGATATTTTTCTTGTAAAAAACCAAAGACCCATGACCTTTATTTATAGGCAAAAGATAAATACCATTCATAAGTGATACTAGGTCATTAGGGGTGAGTTTAGCCACTTGGAAACAAGAAATAGCCGTTGGATTCCATAAAAAACAAAACAGATTCAAAATAGAGCCATTGGTGTCAGTCTAGACAGCTGCCGGTCGACCGACTTGCCATTTGGCAAATAGCCGTTGGCTTCGGTCGATCGTCCGGTCGACCACCAGGCAAAATAAAAAAGAGATTTTTATTCTGCCGGTCGACCAACCCGGTCAACCGGTACGAACCGAGAGTGAGGCCAATGCAGTCGGTCGACTGCAGGGGTTGACGGTCGATCGACCCGGTCGACAGGCAGAGGTGCACAGCGTGTACGCCCACGGCCACATGGCTCGATCGACCGTTAAGCCTGAAACAGTGTCGGTCGAACGGCCGGTCGACCGGACTGGCCTAAAATATGAAGAAAACAAATTTTGGACTTTGAAATATTTTTAAAAATATTTTGTATGGGTTTGAGGTTAAAGAAGCATAGTATAGGAGATAAAATACATGTTCTAAACTTGATATAAAAATTTAAGGAATTATAAACATGTATTAATACCTAAACATGCAACAAAACCAAAAATACTCAAAACTTATATTTTGAAAAGTGTATTTTTATGTGTGTGATTTCTTGAGCACTTTGATCATATCCTTACTCTTTAACATACTAAATCCTTACAAGGGTCTAGGAGACTACAAGATTTTCAATCGGGCTTATCCAATTTGCATCGTTGAGTAGCTTGAAATCTTGATCCGGTATATGAGTCAACTTGAGTCAACACCACCTTCCTTTAGGGAAGAAACATCAAGAATCTTTAGAACCCTGAAATAATCTTAAACACTTCAACTTGATTAGTACAAATAACTATATATATTTTGTAATCATTAAAACACTAAAACCGGGTGATTGTAACCTTGGGCCAACACATTTCTGACCTTTCCAGACTGCCAACGAGCAGATTTTTGAGAGGCTATAAATATGCCTTCTCTTGAGCTGATTTAAACAAGATTTAAGAAGAAATTTTTTTTATCTTTCAAGTATTTTTCAGCAAGAGTTTTTGTGGTTAAAAGTTTTATTTTTATTTGTTTTAAAGGGTTGGAAAAATTAAAGAAAAAGAGAAGTCTTTGGGAATTGTTTCTGTTCTTCATTTCTATTTTATCCTAGAAGTTTTCTCAAGTATTTGCTTTGTGATTTTGATTTTCAAACTCTTTCTTTCTCACACTTGAGATATCATATCTATCCTATCTATAGGATCTTTGTTTTGTGGGAAAATTGGTTTGTGGTCTTTGAGATCACCAAGAGTTGTAAACCTTCTTTTATTTGGGTTTGTTGTTATCCCTCTAAGTGTAGAGGTGATTGTGGAGGTTGTGTTGGTATCCCTCTAAGTGTAGAGGTGATTTTTGTTGTTTGGCTTTATGCTATCCCTCTAGTGAGAGGTGATTGTTGTTTGGCTTAGTGCCCTATCCTTCTATTAAGAGGTTGAACTTGTGTGGCTTAGTGCTTTGCCTCTTGTGTAGAGGTTGTTGTTGTTTGAGAGAGGAGTTGTGTACTTCAAAGATGTATTACCCAAATCCTCAGTGGAGGGTCCTGTGTGGAAAATCCTGTATGGACGATTTAGTGGAAATCCTTTTGTGTGAAGGCAGGGACGTAGAGCAGTAGCTCGAACCTCGAAATATATCTCGGTGTTTGCGATTGATCCACTATCTCTAAACTCTCTCTCTTTTATACCTTGCAATTGCATCATATTCATATCATATATTTGCTTGGTATTGTTTGTGTGCCTCACTAGTGTTGAACCAAGAGAGATTCATATAGCACCTCAACTCTTATTTAGAGGAATTTAGAGGAGATAGTCCAGAGCCCTTCACCGGGAATTCGGCTACACTCTTTGGTTACACTAAATGTGTTACAATTTAGTTTAATTCCGCATCATTTGTCATTAGATTAGTCATACACCTATTCACCCCCTCTAGGTGTACTTTCAATTAGAACTCCTTGACCCGCAAGTTCATCACTTGTTCCTGCAAGAACAACATTATGAAAGCACACTAGCTTGTCGAGGCCGCACCTCTACACCAATCTCCCACAAGAACTCGTCACAACACGAACCCGTAAGTTCGCCTCCTCAAATACAAAGATGAACACTTGGTGATCTCTACACTTTGATCACCAAAAATGCTCTCACAATAAAGCTCCTATAAGATAGATATGGCAAAGAAAAACTCAAGCTTTTGTGAGAAAAACTAAGATAGATTTGTGAAGGAAAAACTCAAGAAATCCCTTTCGGAAAACACAAGAGAATCACTCTTGTAAACACACTTTTTGATATAGAATTTAAGTTCTAATACTTATTGGAAAACCTCTAAGAAAGGTAGGAAAAACTAGCTCAAAACCCTCTTCAAATCTTGTATGAAACTAGCCAAAACAACCCCCTTATATAGAGTTCAGAAATATAGCAATTGGGGTTAAACTGCAGGCTAGATAACCTGTCGGTCGACCGGCCAACCGACTGGCCAATGGTTATATTTATGACTGTTGGGGTTGCCGGTCGACCGCCCGGTCGACCGTACCCAGGTCATTGACCTATTGGTCGACCGGTCGGTCGACCGTGGCAAGATCTAGAGAGCAAAGCTCTCTGGCCGGTCGACCACCTAGTTGACCGGGGCCAAATTTAGAGGGTGAACTCTCTGGATCGGTCGATCGCCTAATCGACCGGTCCTCAAGCCAAGGCCTGTGCACGTTTCTATGCACATCGGTCGACCGATCGGTATACCGCCAGAAGGCCAGATTCGAAAAAATAGGGGATTCAAACTTGGTCTTATAAACTCCTATGAAATCTTATAAAATCACATAAAATCTACAAAAATATGTTCATTGAAATACTTTGAAGTATAAATATGTGTGATTAAAAATCAACACATGTTACAAACTTTTTGATCCATTTTTGTGATATGAAAATTTAGCCTTAAACAAAAATCAGTATTTTTCAAAAACAATCTTCAATTTGAAAAACGATTTTTTTGAAACTTCTTTAAATACAAAAACAAGATATTTTGAACTCTTTAGTAGCCTAGTGTGTATGAATATGATCCAATACACATATAAGATGAAATATCTATATTTTTGACAATAAGCTCTAAAATAAAGTTTTGATAAATATAAAACTCAAACACATGATATAGAAACATCACATAAGTTTTTCTAAACATTTAAACCAACAATGTGCATGGATGAAATCCAAAACACATATAAATCAAATAAACTTATTTTGATGAAATCTAATCATGAAACATAAGGATGTATGCTTTGAAGCTCAAAACCAAAACGGTGTTTTCTAAAACTAAAACTATTTTATGAAAATACATACAAATTTTGTGTGTGTGCACATGAGCTTGAGCAATCCACAACTAATCTATCCTTTATATTTTTATCTAAAATCAAAATCTTAACACTTACAAACATGACATAAGTATTGAAAACCTTCTCTTGAAAATCTTCTTCTCCTTCTTGACTTGGTCCATAACTTTGATCCAATGAGTTAGACTCCTCTTGAGTACTTGATGCGATCTTGATGCGCGAGCTCTTGAATCAACACGTGCTAACTTTAAAATTTGACTTCGAATCTTTTGTTGAAGCAACCACCGACTATGATCTTGATCAAATATCTGAAACTATATAAACACAAGATCACTAGTACTATAACTACATGAGTTAATCATCATTAAAACTAGAGTGTGAGCCTTTGGACCAACAATATTAACTCAAAATTTTATTTGATGAATAATAATTGAGAAGCAATTAAACTAAAAAGATATTAATTTTGAATAGAGAAAACACTAGGGTAATTGATTCCAATAAGTTAATAATCCGATTTAACAAGTTGATTGTGCTAGTAACTACACACTACTCATGTTAATAATCGAACAATATTTTTGTAATTAACAATCTCTGTCGTGTATTATTAAATTTAACTTTGAAAATAGAACCAACAATATATCGATCTAGTGAATTTGCTAGTTAAAGCAGTATTAAGATTTACGATTTTTCTCTAAATATTACATAACCTATACTTCTCCTACCGGTCTCAACCTGTAAGAAGTAATTTCTATTCCTATGAGGCGTTACTAGGTTATCTCATGTCGGTCTCCAATCTAGCCATCAATATAGTTGCGTACGTCAACTGCCATATATTAAAACAGGAAAAGAAATTTAATATACATAGAATCTAATATGAAAATGTAGTAGTAACATAGAACTAACACAAAGAAGCAAGATTAAATCTTCAAAATAATTGCTTACATTAATACCCTAGCTATGGAGAATTAGTTCATGATAAAGAAGTTGCAAAGCAACACAAAATACATGAATTTCATCTTCATAAATTAAATTAAAAGAGAGAAAAGTATAACACCAATTTGAGGATCACGTCTAATCCTTAGTTATCGTTTTCCTCTTATCTTATTCTAAAGCACCCAAATTTTTTCTCCAAAAATCAGAATTTTATATAAGAAAGAGTATTTATAAGAGAGAAACTAAAACCTAAAACCTCATACAAAATTTCTTTTATTGATGTGATTCATCTACTCTAATTTTTTTTTTACAAGAGATTGCTGCTATATTTATAGACCTTAGAGACCTATTCTAGTAAGGGACACAAAGAGAACTCCAAATCCAGTTTCAACTTGGTGTCAGAGTTTGATTCTGAATTGGATTGCAGCCCGTTGATGTTGATTGCTGAATCTGACTCATCAAATGATCGAATTAGAAAAAGTTATCAACATCAAAATTGTAGCCCTTCAGTTCTCTTTCCATATCATCTTGAATTATCAGAATTGAAATTCTGTAGCGAAAGTTATGATCAAAATACTAAAAGATGTCCAATCTAAATCTGATTCTGCTTCTGTTTTGACTCTGTTGACCAGTCAATAGCGGATCTGCCATAGTCAACAACGATTTCGTCATTTGACTTCGAGTTTTAACCCTAAAATTTGGAGAACTTCTTCTATATGATGTGTAATGACTATGAGACTCTTTAGTTTCATCCTTGGGTCTCTGTATGAGTGAATTCCTTACTGCAACTCTTATTTTTATCACTTTTCGGGGTTTTCTCCAAAATTACTCTTGATCTATTTTTTGCATAAACATAAGAAAATATACCCATGCATTATTAAACGTGTAACAAAAGAGGTATAAAAATGATACAAAATATAGATGATAATCACAATTAGCACACCCCATACCTTACTTTTATTAGTCCTCGAGCAAAACCCTAATCTAAAAAGAACAATAAAAACTAAAAATTCTAAAAAATAAAAACCTGACTTACTTTCTTAGGAATCACAGTTGTATGTATCATGTGCAATAAGCCGTTAAACCCTTAGGTTATCCTTAGTGGACGAGTGTTGTCTTGTGAGGATTTGCAATGAATATACCCACAAAATTTGGTGAAAAAATAAAGATAAGGTTAAGAAATAAGGATAAAGAAAAATAAAGATAACTGAATAATAAAGAAGGAGAAAAAGAAGAAAAAAATATTTTCGGTCAATAAGCATCACTAGTAAATAAGATCAATATTTTTCATAAGTAATTCTTTTCAAGTTCAATCTCCTATCAAGAAATCCTATCTTCTCATCTTTGAGACTTCAAATCCTAATATATTCCACCATCCTTCCAAAGCTTTCTGATCCTATGCATATTTGTGAATGTGTGATAAATTTTAACTTGGGACTTTGATTCAAACTTTTCATACTTAAGTTTCGACCACTTCGTTGCCTTTTAAGCACTTATTTTTTTCATACATATAACTCATCCAATTCTCTTTCGTGTAAATTTCAAAACTTCTTGAGGCCAATATACCTAACTAATTGATCATTAGACTTGTTAATATAATTCTTTTTTTTCCAACTTACCCAATTATATTTCGCGTAAATACCAAGGCTTTTTGAGATCAAAGTATCTAGCTAATCAATAATTTAGGTTTGTTATACTTTATATATATATCAATTTTTTTGAAGCATTAAGTAATCCTCATCATCCCAAGTTTAAACAAATGTGTAAACGTGTATAAGATGTATAATCACTCAGACAAATTCTAGATGTATTCAATTTTCAGATTTTTTTTTTATAAAATTGATATCTCTATTCAATTCAAACTATATGGTCCCCAAATCCGTTAAATAGATAATCTTACTTTTTTTTAGGTAGTAAAAGAAAAAGGAAATTTAGTAAACATCCTAAAAAGAAAAAAATCTAACCTAAAAATAAAAGAAAAAAAATAAAATACTAGCATAAAAATAAAAAAATTAAAGAAAAAGAAAAATCCTAGACTCTTCCCTCATACCTAAACTTTGGTATGTCCTCATGCAAAGTAAGTTGAATCAGTAGCACGTGCAAATAACAAACAAATGCCACCTCCCGAAGGACCAATTTATTTTTTTAAATTTTTAGACAACCATGAACAAGTTATCCATTAGAAATACCCATGTCCATAAAATAAACAGAAAATCATAAACATTCATTAATTGAAAAAAAATCATCTGGTAACATTTCAAAATTTAGATCCATTTTTCACTGTGAATTAGCCATCTGGACGGTGATTCCGCTGTCCAGACTTTCTCTGATGGTCTTGATATTTTTCTGACATGTTTGGTCCATCTTTGTTGTTGATCTTATCTCTTTACTTTTCTTGTAGCACTGATTTTGAGACTGAGGTACAGAGAAAGAAATCCTAAAAGAGAAAAAAGTTAGTATTTATATTTAAAATAAATTATCTCCTTATCTTGATTCATTGATTCCGCCCACGAAAATGATTGCCACTTTCCCAGTGCGTTCTCTTCAGAAGCGATTTGGAGGAACTCAATCTCTTTGTCAATTTCGCTTTGAGTTATCCAACTTGTTCTTTTTCTTCCTCAATTTTGATCTATGTTTCTTTTGTTTACTCCTCATTAAAACTTCTATGTATCGGATCATCCCATGAATCTCATCATCTTGTGGCATAGCATTATTATCCTGTAAAAAGACACATCCAATTTGGTTAGATAAACACTTGAAATTGTATAAACTTGATAATTCATCAAGTATAATATCTTTAAAAGATTGGTCTGTTGGTGTGTTATCAAAAGTGTAATACTCAAGTCAAGTTTCTTTCTTTCGAAGAAACTTTAACTTTAAGTACAACTTTTTTAACTTCAGATTCTCCAACGCTCGCTGGGGGATCTGGAGGAGATTCTGGTTCAAGATGGATCTCAGAATCACCAGGGGATGGTGAATTAGCTGATCAGACGGCAGATTCATCGTCTGACTTGGGCTTCTGATGATAAAATTTTGCCTGAAGGTTTTTGTATCCTATTTCTTCTGGTATGTAATTTCTGTTGATGTCTCTTGTGTCTTCTGTATTGAGATATTTGAGACAAGTTTCTTTTCATAATAATCAATCAACCACTTCAGATTCTGTGCGTAGCTTTTTTCTTCCTCCTCACATGCTTCGGCCTCTTCTAAAAATTCTTGCTGCTGCTCCAAGGTGGTTGCCTCTTCTTGCTCATGAGGATCTATCTTGGAATTAATTGGTGAAGCTAGCAAAGTAACAATCTAGCTCGCATGATCTACAAGGGCTTATGTGGATGCTGTTGTATGTTTTTCGTTCTGAACCGTGGTTGTTGCATGTTTTGCCAATGCTTCTTCCAAGCTTGCTTTCTTCTCTATTTATATTTGAAAATATTAAGGCTCGAAATCATAATTATTGTAGTTCCACGGAGGGTCTTGATGACCTCCCCATGCCGAATTGTAGTGTAGGTCTTGGCATAATATGCATAATGAATACGATCATGATTTTCGCTACACCACTCGCATGTTTACATTGGCTAATATCCTTATGAGGACCATTGATAGTTGTTGTAATCCATAGACCTGAAATAAAAGAAAAAGAAATAAAAATAAAATAAAGATAGAATTCAAAGTAAAACTAGAGTCAAGCGATATTGATATTAATAAAGATAAACAATCTTCGGTAACAGAGCTAAAACTTGTTGTGACGAATTGGCAAGTGCACCAATCATTTACAAGTAAGAAAGTGATGAATAGAGTGTCAAACCCATAAAGATTGTTATCTTATTAAGTGCCAAAGATGTATTAACTCAAAATTTTATTTGAAAAATAGATAAAGATAGAGAAGTAAATTAAACTAAAAAGAATGGTTTTGAATACAAAAAACACAAGGGCAATTGATTTCAACAAGTTAATAATCTGATTTAACAAGTTGATTGTTCTAGGAACTACACACTATTCATGTTAATAATCGAATATTCTTTTGTAATTAATAATCTTCGTCGAGCATCATTAAATCTAACTTTAAATTAGAACCCACAATATCTCGATTTAGTAAATTTACTAGTTAAAGTAATATTAAGATCTATGATTTTTCTCTAAAGATTGTATAACCTATGCTTCTCCAGTCAATCTCAGCCTGTAAGAAGTCATTTCTATTCATGTGAAGCGTTACTAGGTTATCTTATGTCGGTCTCTAACCTAGCTATCAATATAGTCGTGTATGTCAACTGATAGACATTAAAACAGGAAAAGAAACTTAGTATACATAGAATCTAATATGAAAAATATAATAGTAACATAGAATTAACGCAAAGCAACAAGATTAAATCTTCATAGTAATTACCTACATCAATGCCCTATCTATGTAGAATTAGTTCATGATAAAGAAGTTGCAAAGTATAACAAAATACATGAATTTCATCTTTATGAAGTAAATTTAAGGAGAAAAGAAAGGATAACACCAATTTGGTAATCACGTCTAATCCTTAGTTGTTGCTTTTTCTTATTCTTCTATAGCATCCGAACTTTTCTCTAAAAATGAGAATTTTATATAAGTGTATTTATAAGAGAGAAACTAAAACCTAAAAGCTTAATACAAAGTTTCTTTCTATGACTTGATTCATCTACCCTAAAACTTATTATTTACAAGAGATTGCTGCTATATTTATAGACCCTAGAGACCTATTCCAGTAAGGGACACAAAGAGAACTCTAAATTAAACTTCAACTCGGTGTAAGAGTTTGATTTTGAATTGGACTGCAGCCAGCTGACCTGGATTAATGAATACGACTCATCAAATGACTGAACTGGAAGAAGTTATTAACATCAATGTTGTAATCCTTTCAGTCCTCTTTCCATATCATCTTGCTAGTTTATTGGCTAATAGGGATCAATAGGGATTCATATACTGTTCAAGCTAAAGTTAGTTTATTGGCCACTCCCAATGCGATTGAAGATAAAATCTGTTCTTTGTTACTATTGTAGTGATCAAAATCTACCCCCACCCAAGATGGCGACACGTATGTAGACTGTCTAAAAATCACTAAAGATAAGTCATCAGATAACAAAGTCCATACTTCATACACAAGGATGATCAAAACTATTGATGCAGTACAAGACGCGGAGTTCTAAGCCTGCGTCTCAAACATCACTACAGTGCCAAGACGTAGGGCTCGAAGCCCGCGTCTCAATATCACTGCAGTACCAAAATGCAGGGCTCGACGCCTACATTTCAACAGCACAGCATCGCCCAAATGTAGAGCTTGAGGCCTGCATCCAGCATCATCTCAATGGCCAAATGCAGAGCTCAAGCCCGCGTTTTAATTGCGAATGAGCCCTGCATCTCAGTTATAAGTACCCTCATTACTGGGTCAAGTACTGCCCACGAATGAGGGGAGTTAACCCCCATTATGTAGGATTTTTAGGGAACAGTTTTACCCCTAGAACCCGACATAAATAGTTAGAGCTACTATTGAAAATGGGTCGAATTTTTCAGCTGAGGAATATTGGCTCTAAAAAAAGTTCAACTCTTCTAAACAAACTTGCTGAGTTCAAGTTTTGCCAAAATCTCCTTGCGATTTTATTTGATAAGAGTTGTGCTACTCCATCAGTGATCCAAGGAGAAAAGTTCTGAAGACGTTTGACGTTCACCCGGTCAACAAAAAATAAGAATCACTTTCCACCTCTACGCAAAAAACAGTATTAAACAAAGAGGAGAATTGAGCTTGAATATCTCCTCTCTCTTATAATTGGGTTTTAAGTTATTAATTTTTCATTGATTTAGGACACTTTGCAATATTTTTAATTTTTTGACCCGAACAAGAGATGGTGACTCTGCTAGGGATTTCTTTCTCCACTGACGAGCATGTTATGGCGCAAGTTAATGTCAACTTCATGGGAAAGACGGTCGAGTCACTTGTCATGGAATTCAACCAGGCAAAATACGAGGAGTTTCACTCTTCTAGCTCCAAGAGCTCCAGAGTGGCGCGACAATACCGCAGGGTCTTCTCAGAGATCCGCTCTCAAGTCTCTTCAGAGACTTCCCCAGAATGGCCTGCGTAAACAACGCCATTTCTGGCCGCATGGCCCGCATGGCCCGCGTTAAAGTCTCCCACAAGACTTGCGAGGCCAACGACGATGAAGCCAATCTTGCCATGCCTCTTCTCTCAAGATTCCTCAGCTCTAGGTTACCGGGGTCCCCAACAATCTGTGAAGCGTAACCGAAATGTTGAACATCGACAAGGCATCGCGTACGTCAATAATAGATGAACGAAGTGGAAAAGCCATCTGTCCAGCAGATATAGGACGCGAGGCTCAAGCCCACGTTTCTTCTGAAAATCAACAGATGTGTGAAGTCTGCGTCTAGATACCAAAACGCAGAGCTCATGATGCTTGCGTTTTTTAGACCCCACCTCACAGACGCGACGTTCAGCAATGCGAGATCCACGTCTCTCCTCAAAGACACGAGACCTGCGTCTCTACACAGGAATGCTGGACTCATGAAGTCCGTATTTCTCAAGTGTCACCAGACAAACATGACAATCAGTAACGCGAGGTTCGCGTCACTTCTCAGCAGAGAAACGAGACCCGCATCTCAAAGCCAAAACGCGAGAGTCATGTCTGTCCTACAGAATATAAACTCCGCGTCTTTGAGCCTTGCATCCCTAAGACTTGCGTCTCCAGGTTGCGATGTAAATTTAACATTTGCTCTCCGACAGCTCAGGTCAGAAGAGAGCTGAAAAGTCTTCATCCTCAGAGACTCGAGGCTGGTCTCTTCGATCCTCCTGTGATGGATCTAAGAGACTACTTGACAAAAAAGAGGAGTGTTCATCAAATTACTCCACAATGCTACTGTGAACAGCTCATCGCTACAGTGCTCTCTAAATGCCACTGCAGCTCACATATAAGAAATAGTCGGTATTCAACTGGTTATATCAGCACTAGTCTCTCGTTCGGCCAAAAGGCGTCGCTCCCGCACGAGGAGAACCTTCTCTGATGTGAAATACCCTAAAGTCACTACAAATATGGTGGGTACAAGCACTATGCCAAATAGAACTAAGGAGAAGCAGCCGATAGTCAGCTCTGACGAGTCTGACACTGAGTTGAAAGGAGTACACTGGTATACCCATACTCGACTGGTATAATAGCCATAGTGGACTACAGTACCTGAGCCCTGGACATTGAAGTAAGTAAGTCATACTCTGCCATCGCGAAATCACAGGCCTCGAACTCTTCCGTAGAGAAAGAAACCTTTGCATACATGGTGGGAACTCCTGAAGAAAAGGTCAGGTGCTTTGAACTGCAAGTCCAGGTCCAAAGAAAGCAACTCGATATGATTCGTGCTTAACAAGAATCTATCGACCCCCTTAAGCAGATGCTTTTCCAATTGCTTAAGGACAAAAAGAAAAAGCTGAAGATCAAGACTCCTTCCAAGAAGTCCAAGGGCAAGTGAAAGGAAGGAGAGAGCTCATCTTTTGCACATACCGAAGATGAAGAACATTCCAACTTTGAGCCATCCAAGCCTCCATCTAAAGAGGAGGTTAATTCAGAGAATAGGAGCACTCATTCCAAAAGGATGAGCAAACTGGAGCAACATCTTGAGGCTCTCGCCAACCAGAAAGGCCTCCAAGAAGCTGGAGTGGTCTAGCCATACTCGGCTGAGTGGGATCTTGTCCCGTACCTTCCTAATTCAAAGCTCCGATCCTACAGGCCTTCGATGGCAAGGGGTCACCGAACCAGCACATATACTACTTCAAGTCTCAGACCAAAATATAGTACCAAATGATGCCATCCTGGCATATTTATTCATTGGCACCCTGAAAGGGATTGCTTTTGAAATGTCCATGAAGCTCCCAAAAGGTTTTATCAAGAACTGGGGTGAACTGGAGAAGCTTTTCCTCGCTTGTTTTTTTCGAAGATGATTAAGAGATTACCATGGCAACTCTCCTAATGATGAGGTAATAGAAAGGAGAGCCAGTTAAAGTGTTTGTGGAGAGATTTCAGAATATGACACTCTGATGTCCCAGCGGTATGACCCAAACCACCTTGGTGGAGACATGTCCCACAATTTACAAATCTCACTCCTAGCTCAGATAGGAGTAGCTGAAAGTCGCACCTGAAAGCAGTTGGTCTAGTAAGGCGAGCAGGCAGAGGAGATCGTCGCTAGGGTTAAGGCAGAAGAAAGCAAGCCAGATTCGAGAAGTCGACGAGGTGTGTCCCAGAAGTGTCTTTTCAAGCTACAGGAAGGACACAATGGAAATAGAGATGAAGTCTCCCTCTAAGCCCTAACCAGCTAGAGGTGGTAGTTCTTCAAACCAGCCACGTGCCAACAAGCAATACTCCTTCCAGGTGAGCATGTTGATTCGTTGTTCAAATTACTCAACAAGAGCAACATACTAAAGCTTTCTAAAGCTAGACGTCCTAAGGAGGTGGGTAAGATTGACAATCCCAATGACTGCTTGTACCATAGGATGCTGAGACACCCTACCAAGAGTTGCTACATCTTTAAAGACATCCTCCAAGTTTCGATTGATGCAGAGGTGCTCAAGCTTCGCTCGGCGCAGAAAAAGGTGATAGCTAATATGACGTCATTTCTTTAGTTCAGGGTACCACATCCAACGCTAGCAGGAGTAGTTCTCATGCTGAAAAGGAAACTAAGGGTAATCAATACAGACCCACACCACCAGCAAGAGAAAGGTCTTGTACCTGTTCTTACTCCTCAAGGAGAGACCATGTGGGTTCATCCCGACCTCGTGGAAGGCCAGCAGGGGACTACTGTTACTAACAGGATGCCAGAGGCAAAGCAAAAGCCTAATGTTGTGTGTGCTTCTTCTAGGGAAGCAGAAATCGATGTCGCCTCGCTGACTGATTCTGAGGAGGAGACAATCATCCTTGCTGTAGAGCCAAATGTACTGCTCGTAGCGGGGACTCATTTGGGTCAGTCATACTTGAAGAAGTACAACAAAGTGGTGGCAAATTCGCCTAAACCTACCCAAGAGCCAACCAAGCAATCCAAGAAAACAACCCATGGAGAAGCAAAAGAAGCTTCGGTAACCAAAACTCTCTGAAAAGACAAAGCGGAGGGATCTTCAACACCTTACCGCTTTGATGTTTTGGCTTAGCTGGCCAACATCCCGACCAAGATTACCCTCTATGAGCTCCTGACACTGTCTAAGTCAACAAGGAAAGCTCTTAGAGAAGTTTTAGCCGATGCTGAGGCCTTCATGGTCCAGATTTCAGCTAAGCCGGAGGAGGAAGTTGAAGAAAATTGCCTCCACGCCCTAATATATTCCCTGCATAGCCTTCACTCTAGATGACATGCAGGTCATGGCGAAGCATGATAGGCCATTGTACTTTACAGGGTACATTGGATCATCTGAGGTGAGTCGCTTTCAGGTGGCTCTAGGCTCTGCATTGAGCATCATGCCCCACCGGGTCATGCAACACTTGAGAATCCTCACTCATCGATTGAGCGCCACTTAGACTATCATTTATGGCTTCAATGCTAATGGTACGCGCCCGATGGGAAAGATCAAACTCAAATGCCAGATCGGGAACCTAAGATCTAAGGTAACATGCTATGTTATTGACGCCGACACTTCGTATAACTTACTGCTGGGATGACCATGGATTCATCGCAATTCCATCATCCCCTCTACTCTCCATCAAGTCATGAAGCATGTTGACGGAAATGGAAGAGTCTGAACATTGACCGCCGAAAGGCATCTGATTGAGATTTTCCTGCACACAAAATATAGAATTTTAGATTTAGAAATAAAGATGTACAAGGTGCTCAATTCTAATCCGCTGTAGCAATGGCTATGCGGGTCGTGATCCCCAGGGAGGGACTAGCGATGGAAGCTTGGTTAGTAATTATCTCTTTTTTATTTATTTTGTTATTTACAATGGTATTTACAATGAGAAGTGTGGTATTTACAATAAGTTGGGAAGAAAAGAATGAGTTGGAAGATGTGGAGTTGGTGGTCTAAACTAAAATTACAAAGAAAGAAAAACTAAAAACACATACCTACCTCTTCTGCCCTGCTTACCTTTGATCGTTTGCAACGACTTACCTTGTCTCTGAAGGCATTCAAGTATGGCGTATAGGATCTGTTCATCACCATAGGCCATCAATGGCTCTTCTTTGGCTAAGCAGTCTCGAAGCGATCAGTTCTCATGGTTTGCAAGACATCAGAGAGAAACAATAAAATAAAACAAGAATAGAGAAACAATAAAATAAAATAAGAATAACAAAAACAAACCTTGAGTAGATTTTATTAACAATGGAAGAAAAGTTGACTTACACCGATGTCACCTCAGTACAAGCATGAACTCCTTCCTCCATGAAAGCATCCTCTACTCTCAGTAAAAAAATAAAAATTACAAAAAAGAAAAATAAAAACCTAAACTACAACTAGCCTAAAACCCTAGATTTAGCTTTGTAGTTTGCTGCACTTTTGAGATCTGCCCTTCCTCTGTTGCTATGCAGGGGTATTTATAGGAGAAAACCAGAGGATAAGAAGCATATGAAGATAAGAGGAGCAAAATATCTCTGAATTTGAATTCTTCTTTTATCTCCAAACTTGTTTTGACTTATCCATAGAAGTTCAAATCTGTCCTGCAACTTGTTATCATATTAATCGCCGAAATTGGCTTATCTTCTAACTGAACTGGAAAGTTTGATCAACATAAGAGTTGTAGGTCTTCAAGTCTTCTTTCTGGAGCATCTTGAATCATCAGATTTTCATATCTGTAGCAAAAGTTATGATCTGAATACTAAAATGTGTACAGTCTGAATTTGAATTTTTTGAATTTTTATCTTTGCACTATTCTCCTTTTATCTTTAGCCTTGTCCTGCAAGCAATTAGGGTTGAGTAAAAGTCTATCCTTCTCTCTTCTTTTGGTATTTGCAACAATTGCCCTTAGCAATTGCAATTTTGACATTTGATAATTGCAACTTTTACATTGGGCTTTAAATATGGGCTTTTGGGCTTCTTTTGAGGCTTTATTCCTTTATTTTTATTTCTCAAGGCCTGCACACAATAAATAATAAAATATTAGTAAATGTGCAGAATTATAGGAATAAATATGAAAATGTGATAGTAAATATAGTGATAAATATGCACTTTTCACTACCAATCAGCATCCATTCAAGGGGGTAGAGAATTACTTTACAGACTCCTTCTTGTACTAGGATTCTCTAAAAGCAGATGAGAATTCCCAGCCAGAAGAAGTAGACTCTGGTAATGAAGCTGATGTCGAGCCAGAAGCAGAAGAAGAATATTTTTGGGAGCTGAATCCTCTTGTAACGATTGTTAATAAGCTCAATGTCAATAAAATCACCAGTGATGTAGGCGAGTAGTATATTAATGAAGAGTTAGATTTGGCTTATTTTTCTGTGTTTACTTCTAATTTCGTACCATCAGATACTAGTACCGATGTAAAAGATGACCCCCTGATCAACAATAGACAACTTGACATCATTGCATGCACCGGTGAGATCATCTCTCACGGCATATCAAAGCGTCAGTGATGTGCAAGGAACATTCTTCGAGGTCCCAGCAAGACGCAAAGGTTAAAAACTAATCTTTTTTTGGAAAAGTCGAATCCAAACCAATGATTTGTGAAGACTCAAAAAGCGAGACCGAATTCCTTCAGTTCTCTTATTACGAGCCAAATGTACTCAAAATGATAGAGAATATAGGGTATGGCCTAACACGTGGTCTTAGCGTGAACTTTGGCAAAGGAAGGCAAACACTGCTTCGATCTTTCATTCCAAAAGGGAAAGCCCTTGACTATTATCACCGAACTCGGAGGGGGTTGGGCTATGTGTCAACTCCAATCCTGTCAATCTGTGTGTCTGAAGAGTCATTATATCATAACCACTTATCAGGCACGTTATCTAGGAGTTAGATGTCAGTGTTGGCAATATTTTCAAAGACCTTTCGGTAAACATAGTTTCAACTAGCCACCCAAAAAATGGAGATGAAGAAATGATCCAGTCAGATACAGAACCCTGGATCAAACATCTGAATACTCTCTAGGATATTCGCTTCGAACAATGTGAACCACCCATAAAGGATAAAGCAACTAAAATTAATTTGGAAGATGAGGCTAATCCTAAGTCCATCTTCAAAAGCAAAAGCTTATCACCTCCCGAGAAAGAAGGTCTAATATGTCTCGTGCGAGAGTATATAGATGTTTTCGCTTGAAACTACGAGAATATGCCTGGGCTTGATCCTCAAGTGGCTATGCATCACCTCAACATTAATCCAGACGCGAAGCCCATCAAGTAGTAGCCACGACGGTTTCACCCAGAGATAATGGAAGCGATTCAATCAGAAGTCAAGAAGGTCATAGACTCTGATTTTATTAGAGAAGAACAACACCCTGATTGGGTAGCTAGTATCGTCCCCATCACTAAGAAGAATGGAAAGATCCGAATTTGCATTGATTTTCGCAATCTAAATGAAGCTTATCCTAAGGATGAGTTCCCTCTTCCAATCACGGATTTCATGATTGACAATACGTGTGGGTTTGAATGAATGTCTTTCATGGATAGATTCTCTGGATACAATCAAATTAAGATGCACCCTGACGATGAGAAGCATACATCCTTCAAGACACCGCTAGAGATGATTGCTATACTGTGATGCCCTTCGGATTGAAGAATGTGAGGGCGACATATCAGAGAGCTATGAATACAATCTTCTACGAGCATATATGCAAAACAGTGAAATGCTACGTAGGCGATATTGTAGTAAAAAGCCGTGTTAAAGGTGATCACATAGCAGATTTGTAGACAATATTCGATATCATGCGGGCGCATCAATTGAAGATGAATCCTACTAAATCCTTCCTGGGGGTAGCCAGCGGTAAATTCCTTGGGTTTATCGTGACATCCAAAAGAGTCCACCTCGACTCAAAGAAAGTTTGCGCCATCTAGGAGATGCAACCTCCAATGAACCTTAGAGAGCTTAAAGGATTGCAAGGGCGACTAGCATACATCCAAAGGTTTATCGTAAACCTCTCAGGGCGATGCCAACCCTTCACCAGATTAATAAAGAAGGGTGTCTCATTCATCTGGGATGAGGCTTGCCAACAAGCGTTTGAGGAAATCAAGCGGTGCCTCACTCATCCGCCTGTCCTTGAAGCTCGGTGTTGGGAAAGCTTTTTCTGATATACGTTCGAGCCATGGATCATTCTCTAAGAGCTTTACTAGCTGAGAATAATGATCAAGAGCATGAGCAAACAATCTACTACCTGAGTAAGACCATGATCGGAGCTGAACATCGATACAACCCGATTGAAAAAGAATGCCTCGCATGGTGTTCACTGTCTTGAAAATGCGACACTCCTTGGTGGGCCAAACCATACACGTCATATCAAAAGTCAATTCTTTAAGATTTTTGATGACGAAGCCATCATCGCTGAATGGTCGATTGACAAAATGGGTCATATTGGTCACTCAATATGAGATGCAATTGCTGACACAAAAAGTTGTGAAGGGACAGGCAGTGGCAGACTTCTTGGCTGAACATCCAGATCCAAGAGCGAACAAACTTTATGAAGATCTCCCAGATGAGATCACTGAAGTCTGCATGACCCAGACGTCTTTCAAAGAACAGGTATGGCAACTCTTCTTCGATGGCGCATCAAGAACGAGTTCTCGAGGAAATATTGTAATAGGAGTGTGGGTGATACTTGTCTCCCCACAGAACTACGTAATCCCTCATGTATTCTTGTTAATTGAGTCATGTTCTAACAATATAGCAGAATACAATACTCTCTTGATCAGGATGCAAATCGCCGATGAGATTGGCGTTAAAAATCTCGAAGCATATGATTATTCAAAGCTTATCGTCAATCAGGTTCGCGGGGAGTACGAAGTCAGACATGAAGACTTAGTACCCTATAGCAACGCAACCATCTACATGGCAGAGAAATTCAGAAACTTTTACATTGACCATGAACCTCGCCAACAAAATACGCATGCAGACGCATTGGCGTCCCTCGCCGCTTCCTTGGCCCTTCCAACCGGAGAGACAGAGAAAGTACTTGTTTGCAATCATGACTTGTACTATCCAAAATTCACCCGTGAAGATGATCAAAAGCCAACAAAAAACCCTTAAGTCAAAGAAGCTCTAGAGACTTCAGCAGGTCTAGAGCTCAGGGATTGATGATTTCAATACATCAACTACGCATTGTATGTCATACTGCCCGATGACCCTAAAGAGGCTGCTGCCACTGGAAGGAAAGCTCCTAGATTCTACTACAATGCGATCACGTAAACACTATATCACCGATCACATGATAGAATCTTACTTTGTTTCCTGTCATATAAAGAGGCACATGAGGCACTTAGAGAGGCTCATGACGGTATGTACGGAGCTCACCAACCTGGTTCAAAGCTTAGAGATCGACTCTGAAGACTTGGGTATTATTGGACGAAGATGATCCCAGATGCCATTTGCTTATGCTAAGCGATGCCACTCCTGTCAGATCCATGGTGACATCATTTATCAGGCACCAGGACATTTGATTGCAAGAAAAGCAGTGAGAATTACCGTGTAGCCTAGGACTAACGAGTCGTTTTCACGAGGAGGAATGCGATGAAAGCGTTTCGATATATTATTTCAAAATCAAAGAATGGTGGTGGGTTTTTTTAACTGAAAAGAGAATGGAGAGTAGAGAGATGATTTAAGAAAAACATAAAACTTGAAAAAGATTTTGGAGAAAGTAATCTTTAAAAGGATTTAAAAGTGATTGTATTTTTTTGTTTTAATAAAGAAAAATCTGGGCTCACTATTCTATTGTTCAACCATGTGTCATTCTCTTGAAAGTTTAAAATGCCTCATTGAGATCATAGGCGAATATTTAAGTCATGTAAAAAGAGATCAAGTAAAACACATAAAACAATTTTTAGAAATTGAATTTATGATTTGAAATCATTCTTTTAGTTGAATATTAAACCATCAAAGTATTAAAGCAAGCATGGAATAAAAACAAGTTCTTTTAAGATCTATTTCATGAGTTAATTCAAATTATTTTTCATCCTCATGTGCCTTTAAGAACACTTGCCAATATGCAAGGCTTAATCTAGGCATTCATATGATTCATTGGGTTCTTTTTAATAGAGATCGATCAAGAAGAAAAACATCATAGAAGAAGAAGAATAGTGAGCGTAGAAAATCGATTAACTACTTATAACTATGAAAAAAATGAAATTAATTGAAAATAAAGACATACCGGTAAAGTTTGAGCAGAGATAAGCAATGGTGAATCTCCTTTAATTGTCTCTTTAATGGTTAATTACATACTCTTTTTCTCTCTCTCTTTCTCTCTCACTTATTTCTCCACTAAATTACAAAAATAAAAATGAGATAAAACTTCTCATAAACTATCAAATAATGATTCTAAATCCTAAAAATAAAGCTAGAAAATTAAACTAGTCTTCGGCCCCTCTCACTGCAAATTTTCTAGTATTTATAGGGAAAAACAAGAGGGGGAGAGCGTGAGCAGATAGGGGGAGCAAACACTCCCCCTATCTTAATAGAAGAGTCGCAGATCTGCAGCCTAGATTTGGCAAATTGGCCACATCCAGGGGAGATGGATAAGGATTTTATGTTTTTCCCTTTTATCCAATGAGATTTCTCGTTTGATCTTCTGATTTTAATGATTCTTCTGTTGATTTTTGGTTAACCAACTGGATCTATAAAAATCTGCGTTTAACCAATTTTATTTACTGCTATCTTCCCTGATATCTTTTGATTTTCAGCTGAAGTTTGCCCTAATCCTTGATTCTGAATTTCAGTGGGCTTTTGGGCTTTGTTTTCTCTTCTTTCTCCCTTGGTAGGGCCTGCACATTATTAGATAAAAATAAGACTAAATAACAAGATTTATTTTATAATAAATATGGGAATATATGCAATATCAGTGACCGATCACACCCCCACACTTATCTTTTACTCGCCCTCGAGCAAAACATCAAAACTAATCCTAAGAAATTATTAGACCACTTTCGCAGGTTACTCGATTGCACTGAGCATGTGCAATAAGCTGTTAAACCCTAGGTTACCCCTAAAGGATGAGTTTTGTCTCATGAGGGTTTTCAGTGGATTGCATCCACAATATCTATAAAGAAAAATGAAATAAAGAGTTAGTATTTTGAAAAGCATTTTGAAAGAGAGAATATTTGAAGTATTATTGTAAGAGTTCAAGTAATCTATAAATTATAAGAAAACTGAATTTTTCATTCCTAAACTTAGTCTATTCAAAACTTATTATCAATCAATGTAAAGAGTCAAATTATATTTCTCATTTAGTCTATTACTTTACCCTAAGTCATATGCACCTTCGTGACCGTGAAATTTCGACTATGGGTTCTTTAACTCTAACTCTTATGCCTTATTTATTTATTTATTTTTGGTGGTATTATCCTTAGTGCTATTAGGCTTACTAATCTGCCTGTGTAATGAGCCTTTAGTCGGTAACACCCAAACCGGACAGTCTTAGGGCACCGGGTGAGAAAACACCCCCGGACTTAAAGACTCAAGCAAACTAGGCCACAAAACTAAAGTTTTTTATTTATCAGATGTACTACTTTTAAGTGTGAATTCTTATGCTTTATAAGGCACACATACCCAGCTTAATCAGAGAATTTTTGATATATATATTTATATATAATGCATAAGAATCTTTGTTTTCGAACCCTAAGAGAGTAAGTGTATCAAGTGTGCGCATTTCATCAAGGTAAATGTCAAGACTAAATTATTTTTCCAAAATTTCTTTCTAACCCTAGAAATAAAACAAATAATCTTATTTTGACTAAGTATAAGAAATCCTAATTATGATTCTCTTATTCCTTAAAATTGACTTAATTTCTTACAAAAAATATGTCAAAATATTGTTTTTTTCAAAAATGTTTTATATTATATATATATTTTAAGTTATGTTAATCATGTTAGAACCCTCCCCACACCTATTTCATGCATTGTCTCTATTGTATGAAAGAAATAAATAGATGCATGAAGTGGAATGTAAAAGAGGTAAAGTTACCCATACACTGGATCGAAAAGACCCATAACCATTTCATTTACCGGCACCGATTTCAGGAAAGGTTTAAGGCGTTGACCATTTACCTTAAAGTCATTCCCATTCTTGGTGTCATTAATCTCTACAGCACCGTGTGGAAACACGGATTTAATAACGAATGACCCAGTCCATCTTGATTTTAGCTTTTCTGAAAAAAAGATGAAACCTAGAATTATAGAGTAAGACTTTTATCTAGGGACAAATATTTTCCTTATGCTATGTTTATCATGAAAAATCTTAACTCTCTCTGTTGCAATCTTTGCATTTTCATAGGCCTCATTTCTCAACTCCTCTAATTTAAAAATTTGTAATTAAGAAGGTCAACGACCTTGTTTAAATCAAAATTTAGCTGCTTGATTGTCCATAAGGCCCGGTGTTCTAACTCAACAGGTAGGTGGCAAGCCTTTCTAAAGACTAATCTATAAAGAGAAATCCCTAAAATCATCTTGATCTATAAGTTTGGTGGACTAATCTTTTTGGTTTTGGTTCACAGTCTTTTCCAAAATAAGCTTGATTTATTTATTGGAGCCTCCACTTGCCCACTGGTTTGAGAATGATATGGTGTGGATAACTTGTGAGTTATGGCATACTTTTGCATAAGAACTTCAAAGGATGTATTACAAAAGTGAGTACCATTATCACTGATGATAGCATGAGGGGTTCCGAAGCACGAGAAAATGTTCTCTTTCAAAAAATTTATGACAATTTTTTTATCATTAGTTTTACTTGGAATGGCTTTTACCCACTTCGACACATAGTCCACAGCAGCCAATATGTATTGGTTTCCAAATGAATTAGAAAATGGACCCATAAAGTTGATGCCCCAAGCATCAAAGAGCTCTATTTCTAAAATTGGGATGAGGGGCATCATATCTCGTTTTGAGATCCTTCCTACGATTTGGTATCTAGGGTATGCCTTGCAAAATTCATAGGCATCTTTGAACAAAGTGGGCCAATAGAACCCACTTGGTCGCACCTTTCAGCCGTCTTGCAGGGACCAAAGTGTCCACCGCATGCAAGCTCACGACAGAAGGACAAAACACTCTTGATTTCTTCATCAAGAATGCATCTCCTAATGATTTGGTCAGAATAATACTTAAAAAGATACGGTTCCTCCCAAAAGAAATACCAGACTTTAGATAAGAACTAGTATACATCATTTTTAGACCAATGAGATGGAGTTTGGTTTGTGACTATGTAGTTCACTATATCGGCAAACCAAGGTTCCCCAAAGATGGCTAAGAGTTTTTCATTAGAAAAGTCATCATTGATGGGCAATTCGTTGCATGGAGCGTTTGGAATACGCGAGAGATGGTCAGCAACGATATTTTCTACGCCTTTCTTATCTCGAATCTCGAGATCAAATTCTTGAAGAAGTAAGATCCAATGAATTAGTCGAGCCTTAGCATCTTTCTTCGCCATAAGGTATCTTAGCATAGAATGATTGGTGAAAATTATGGTTTTGGACCCTACTAGGTAGGGACGAAATTTCTCTAAAGCAAACACCACTGTCAAGAATTCCTTCTCAATTATAGTGTAGTTCATTTGAGAATCATTGAGAGTTTTATTAGAGTAGTAAATCACATGCTGCTTATTATCAATGCACTGTCTTAAGATAGTGCCTATGACAAAATCAAAAGCGTCACACATGATTTCGAACGGCTTCAGTTTATCCAGTTCAGATATGATTGGTGCAGAAATAAGCTCTTTCTTAAGTTTCTCCTAAGAATTTATACTTTCATCATCAAAAATGAAGGACACATCCTTAGGTAAAAGATTAGTCAAGGTCTAACAATTTTGCTAAAGTTCTTAATAAATTTTCGATAGAAACCGGCGTGTCCTAAGAAGGATCGAATATCCTTCCCGTATTTGGGCATGGAAAGCTTAGCTATGACCTTAATCTTGGCTCTATCCACTTCAATTCCTTTTTTAGAGATCATGACCCAAGACAATTCCATGTCTTAAAATGAAGTGGCATTTCTACCAGTTAAGTGTCAGATTTTTCTCAGCACAATGTTGGAGGACAAGTTCTAGATAGTGAAGACATTGATTGAATGAATCTCCGTAGATAGAGAAATCATTCATGAAGATTTTTTAGAATCGTTCTACCATGTCAGAAAATAAACTCATCATGTAACGTTAAAATGTTGCAGGGGCATTGCACAAACCGAAAGACATTCGGTGATAGGCAAAAGTTCCAAATGGACATGTAAACGTTATCTTCTCTTGATCCTCGAGAGCTATGGGAATTTGATTGTACCCCGAATATCCGTCCAAGAAATAATAATACTCGCGGCCAGCTAATCGTTCTAGCATTTGATCAATAAAAGGAAGAGGGTAGTGGTCCTTACGAGTGGTTGCATTCAATTTCCTATAGTCAATGCAAACTCGAACCTTTGTGGGGAGTCGAGTTTGGAACAACTCTTTGTTCTCATTTTCCAGTATGGTAAACCTGGATTTCTTCAGAACTACATGGACAGGACTGACTCATTGGCAATCAGAAATGGGATAAATGATCCCATTGTCAGGGAGTTCTAAAATTTCAGTATGAACAACCTCTTGTATATAGGGTTTAACCTACGCTGTGTGTAACGCCCCGTTTCCACGAATACGGGGACGTCACTGCAACGTATATACGTAAGTCCGAAGTACCTTCCCGTATATACGCTAAGCATCAGTACAGACAAGAATCAGAGTACGGAGGCAAGTGGTGCATTATACATTCCAACACATGAGTACAATTACAAAGTTATCACCAGAAGTGATCCAATACTTCAATAATATTATATCACTGATGCGCAAATGCGAGAGTACAAAAGATGTACATATGTGAACAGCGGGAATACAAGGAAATGTACAAGTATGAATAGAAAAGGGCACTCACGAGTTTGCTAAAAGGAAACTCGGGAGGCACACAGGGGGTCTGAAAGGATGAGGCTCTGGACGGTCGGCTGGAGATCCACGCTACCGCTGCGCCACTCTGAGCAGTAACGGGGGACATCCACTCGCTCCAAACTCCATGACCTGGACATGAGAATCCAGGGGAGTCAGTGAAACTCCCCAGGCGAGTAGTAATATAGATGCCAGGTGGCGAGCCAGGATGAGTACAAGTGGCAAGTACAGAAGACAGGAGGGTTAGAACACAATGAAGTATATATGAACAGGTATGACCTAATCATCATAAAACAGGAAAACCAAGTGAAGCTGATTACAAGCAAAAGTGATTGTATACGCTCAAGTCACGGTCCCATGAGACTAATACATCGAAGGAATAATCCAAACAAGGAAACCCTCATCTATATACCATTATCTCATGCCACAGAAATCCAAGCGTATAGAATCAGAGTTGCAAATCATATGAAAGTCAAACAGGAATACAAAACGGGAATCATAACATGTATAGCAAGTGTAACAGGAATCATAACATGCATAGCAAGTGTAACAAGAATCAATAACTGGAATCTATTATTATTATTACTTGTCTTACTTTGATATCTAGCTATGTGAACTAGCGTCCCAGCGCACATAGATCCATATCCTAGTAAAGCAAGGTTTGTTATTGGAAATAGATGGAGAACTGATAGAGCTTCTTATAGTAGTTCCCATACACCTGGGACCAGTTTGGAGGCCCAAAGTCCCCCTAACACGAATCTCCTGTGGGCCCAAAGTCCCACTAACACGTACCGCCAGTATTTTTATAATCCATCACTATAAGCAAGATATCATTCCGGCATCCATCATTTCCTCCCATTCCCCATACAAGTTGTCCTTTTTATGCTTATTAACATAATTATCAGATTACGGGAATAACTGGACATAACAGGAATAGCCCAACAGATTCAAGAGGTGGCCCCCACCGAGTATGGTGTGGCACTTTGTTCTGAGGGGATGGATTCTAGAGGTGGCCCCCACAGATTCAAGAGGTGGCCCCCACCGAGGATGGTGTGGCACTTTGCTCTGTGTGGCACTTAGTTCCATAATAACAAGACAGGATTCCCGTAAACATGATAATCACAAAGTCAAGTATATCATGCTGGGTGTTAAGTGATAGCATGACAGGATGATGATATTTAACAAGCAACCAAACATGATAAGAGATGGATGATAATCTGGTAAGTCATGACATAACAAGAAGGTCTTGCCAAAAAGTAGCAGGTCAGGAGGTCAGATGATAACACACTAGATGTCAGGTGATATACATGTGTTAAAAGGAAGCATGCAACTAACAAGTCTGAAGCAATGACAAGTAGTAACATGGAAGTGACTCAAAGTCCAACGACCACGAAGGGTCGGCCACGCATGGTATATGATGAAGAAACAAGCATATCATAAGCATGGTACAAGCACAAGATGAAGCTACCATAATACAAGCAATTGTAGTGCAATACATGAATATGGAAATAAGAAGCGAAATACTTATCGACCCGACGAAACGGGAAACTCAAATAGAGAAGAGCGAGACTACTCGCCTAAATCACCAAAACGCCGAAATATCCGAAATCCACTGAAGTTCGGAATGCGCCATAACCTGTGATATAATTATGTAGAGTGAAGAGGAGAGAGAAAGAGAGAAGGTAAGATGATGTTTGTCAAGTGACAAGTCAAACAATACCAATATATGATGCAAGTCTAGAGGATAGGGTTCATATTCAAGAAAGAAATCAACTATGACAAACAGCTAAAGTTAGTCGACTAGGTGGAATGGTTAGTCGACTAATAGGGGTCTTAAGTCGACTAACAGTCTGGATTAGTCGACTAAAACTGGGTTCCAGAGAGTTGGAATTCTGTTTCAGGAAAAGTTAGTCGACTAGGATGAAATGAGTAGTCGACTAATAGTGATCTCAAGTCGACTAACAGATACGTTAAGTCGACTAAAACTGAGTTACAGAAAGTTGGGTTCTGATTTAGGAAAAGTTAGTCGACTAGGGTCAAAAGGGTAGTCGACTAACAGATATGCCAAGTCGACTAACAGTTATCTATAGTCGACTAATAGTTAGGCTTAAGTCGACTAAAACTGTGATACAAAGAGTTAAGGTTTGGTTCAGGAAAAGCTTAGTCGACTAGGGTCAAGAGTGTAGTCGACTAAGGGTCTCTAGTCGACTGATCATTTAGTATAGTCGACTAAAACTGTGTTTCCAGAAATGGTTACGTTTCAACTAAGGGTTTCTAGTCGACTAATCTATAGGTCAAGTCGACTAATCGTCTGGAAACAGCAAACAGAACAGATTTTGGTGGTTTTGTTTGATGACCAAATAATCATGATTTGAAGACACAAGTGAACATGATATGTAAACTTAAGTATACTAGGAATTAATCAAGTCTTGGTGACTAAAATTACTCACCAAAAGGAGTGGTTGATGATGGAGTGATGGTGGTAGTGATGGAAGTTGATGATGAAGAAGAAGGTGGGGTTTTGGTGAAGTTGATGCCCTTGTGGTGATTCCCATGGAGATGAAGGAGGAAGAGGATGAAGCTAAAGAGATGGAGTAGTTGTGGTGGTGGTGGTTGTGGTGGAGATGAAGGGGGAGATGGAGGTTAGGGCTTTGGCTCTTGGTGAAGAGAAATGAAAAAGGAAATGAAATGTAAAGGAAAAATATTTATAGGATTTGGATTTTATGAAGGAGATGCAAATAAATAAAAGAGAGGGGGGTTTTTGCAAAGTGGAGGAGGGGATGAGTGTCCCTCTTTTGGCCACTTGGCCGGCCATAGAAGAGAGAGAGAAAGAGAGGCATTAATGAGGAAGTTGGTGGAAGTGTGCGGAGGTGGGAATTTTGGAAAAGATTGGAATTTTGGAAAATTGGAAAATCATGTGGCTTGTGGAGGAAGGAAAGGATATAAAGGAAAAGGAAAAAGGAAAAGGAATTATAAAGGAGAAGATATTTTCTTGGAAGGGAAAATGAAAATAATGAAAGTGGCGGATTCCCGGATTCGGTTACGGATGCGGAAATCTTTCGGGAAAATGCCGGAATCGTCCGAAATTCAAGTATCTCGGAACGACCCGAAATAATTACCAAAAATCAAGAATATAATACTAAGTATCATAGTGAAATCCGTTTTAAGAAATACTTTATAGTTTTAAAGCTAAAAATCCCGGAATCAGTTACCTACCGACTCCGATGGAATTTTCATAAATTCATAAAATCCTCAGAAAAAGAATGTAGGTAGAAAATATGATTCTAAGGAATAATGCCTAAAGGACCTTCTAGAAATTCCTAGCTGATTGTGAAATAAAAATCTGGGAATCGGTCAACGGAACTGGCCGACACCGGTTTTGAAGACTTTCATTTTAATTCCAGAAAAATCTAGAAAATCATAGAAAATATATAATATTGGAAAATGATATTTAAAACTAAAATCGGTCAATTCTAATTATCAAAATGTCTAAATCGAGTAATACTCTAGGATCGGGCCTTCGGTTCAGACTGGGGCTGACTCCGAGTCCACGAATCCAAATCCAAGACAAAACAACCATATAAGGAATTCATAATACAGAATAAATACAGGAAGTAAATCGAAAAATACGATCGAAAATCTGAATACGCAACTAAGTACGTATTCTGGGAACGGGGTATTACAATCCACCCACCTTACAAAAAATTGCGTCCTCGCAATTTCGATAAGGGGTAAATTGAATACAAAGGGGACAAAGGTGGAATTTATACCGATTAAGATATGAAGCACTATAGGTAGGGCTCTCAAGTCGACTGAACATTAATCATCCTCCGCACTTCCGGCTGTATAAATCTTCGAATAATGCTGAATAATACTGCTGATGTCATGGCTGTGCAATAAATGAGCCAGAATACCGAAGATAAAGAAAACCCTGATAATCCCGAGCATAATAAAGAAGGCCGATAATTAAGAATCCCGAATACCAGGCATCAATCACTCTGAACGATATAGTAGAGAATGTAGAATATCCGTAGAGAATTCCGACTGTTGTCTTCTGAAAGATAGCCAGATCAAGATCGATCTGGAGAATACCAAGCTTCATAGAGTTGGCCGAAGAGATCACATAATAGCTTCATTCAGAACCAGCCACTACCTCTCTAGTCTAGTCATATCTTAAGTTGGCATAAAGGCTTCATAAAACCAAAACAGGGAAAGGATAGGAGGAATTAGGAATCAAAGGAAAGATAGTCAAGAAATAGATAACTCTGCACTTGTAGTTGGAATGTATAACCAAGACTCATGTATTCCAGTTGCAAATCACTTTACCATTAATTTGCCGTCTGGACGTACTGAAGATGTTTAGAGCCTAGGCTCTGATACCATCCTGTAACGCCCCGTTTCCACGAATACGGGGACGTCACTGCAACGTATATACGTAAGTCCGAAGTACCTTCCCGTATATACGCTAAGCATCAGTACAGACAAGAATCAGAGTACGGAGGCAAGTGGTGCATTATACATTCCAACACATGAGTACAATTACAAAGTTATCACCAGAAGTGATCCAATACTTCAATAATATTATATCACTGATGCGCAAATGCGAGAGTACAAAAGATGTACATATGTGAACAGCGGGAATACAAGGAAATGTACAAGTATGAATAGAAAAGGGCACTCACGAGTTTGCTAAAAGGAAACTCGGGAGGCACACAGGGGGTCTGAAAGGATGAGGCTCTGGACGGTCGGCTGGAGATCCACGCTACCGCTGCGCCACTCTGAGCAGTAACGGGGGACATCCACTCGCTCCAAACTCCATGACCTGGACATGAGAATCCAGGGGAGTCAGTGAAACTCCCCAGGCGAGTAGTAATATAGATGCCAGGTGGCGAGCCAGGATGAGTACAAGTGGCAAGTACAGAAGACAGGAGGGTTAGAACACAATGAAGTATATATGAACAGGTATGACCTAATCATCATAAAACAGGAAAACCAAGTGAAGCTGATTATAAGCAAAAGTGATTGTATACGCTTAAGTCACGGTCCCATGAGACTAATACATCGAAGGAATAATCCAAACAAGGAAACCCTCATCTATATACCATTATCTCATGCCACAGAAATCCAAGCGTATAGAATCAGAGTTGCAAATCATATGAAAGTCAAACAGGAATACAAAACGGGAATCATAACATGTATAGCAAGTGTAACAGGAATCATAACATGCATAGCAAGTGTAACAAGAATCAATAACTGGAATCTATTATTATTATTACTTGTCTTACTTTGATATCTAGCTATGTGAACTAGCGTCCCAGCGCACATAGATCCATATCCTAGTAAAGCAAGGTTTGTTATTGGAAATAGATGGAGAACTGATAGAGCTTCTTATAGTAGTTCCCATACACCTGGGACCAGTTTGGAGGCCCAAAGTCCCCCTAACACGAATCTCCTGTGGGCCCAAAGTCCCACTAACACGTACCGCCAGTATTTTTATAATCCATCACTATAAGCAAGATATCATTCCGGCATCCATCATTTCCTCCCATTCCCCATACAAGTTGTCCTTTTTATGCTTATTAACATAATTATCAGATTACGGGAATAACTGGACATAACAGGAATAGCCCAACAGATTCAAGAGGTGGCCCCCACCGAGTATGGTGTGGCACTTTGTTCTGAGGGGATGGATTCTAGAGGTGGCCCCCACAGATTCAAGAGGTGGCCCCCACCGAGGATGGTGTGGCACTTTGCTCTGTGTGGCACTTAGTTCCATAATAACAAGACAGGATTCCCGTAAACATGATAATCACAAAGTCAAGTATATCATGCTGGGTGTTAAGTGATAGCATGACAGGATGATGATATTTAACAAGCAACCAAACATGATAAGAGATGGATGATAATCTGGTAAGTCATGACATAACAAGAAGGTCTTGCCAAAAAGTAGCAGGTCAGGAGGTCAGATGATAACACACTAGATGTCAGGTGATATACATGTGTTAAAAGGAAGCATGCAACTAACAAGTCTGAAGCAATGACAAGTAGTAACATGGAAGTGACTCAAAGTCCAACGACCACGAAGGGTCGGCCACGCATGGTATATGATGAAGAAACAAGCATATCATAAGCATGGTACAAGCACAAGATGAAGCTACCATAATACAAGCAATTGTAGTGCAATACATGAATATGGAAATAAGAAGCGAAATACTTATCGACCCGACGAAACGGGAAACTCAAATAGAGAAGAGCGAGACTACTCGCCTAAATCACCAAAACGCCGAAATATCCGAAATCCACTGAAGTTCGGAATGCGCCATAACCTGTGATATAATTATGTAGAGTGAAGAGGAGAGAGAAAGAGAGAAGGTAAGATGATGTTTGTCAAGTGACAAGTCAAACAATACCAATATATGATGCAAGTCTAGAGGATAGGGTTCATATTCAAGAAAGAAATCAACTATGACAAACAGCTAAAGTTAGTCGACTAGGTGGAATGGTTAGTCGACTAATAGGGGTCTTAAGTCGACTAACAGTCTGGATTAGTCGACTAAAACTGGGTTCCAGAGAGTTGGAATTCTGTTTCAGGAAAAGTTAGTCGACTAGGATGAAATGAGTAGTCGACTAATAGTGATCTCAAGTCGACTAACAGATACGTTAAGTCGACTAAAACTGAGTTACAGAAAGTTGGGTTCTGATTTAGGAAAAGTTAGTCGACTAGGGTCAAAAGGGTAGTCGACTAACAGATATGCCAAGTCGACTAACAGTTATCTATAGTCGACTAATAGTTAGGCTTAAGTCGACTAAAACTGTGATACAGAGAGTTAAGGTTTGGTTCAGGAAAAGCTTAGTCGACTAGGGTCAAGAGTGTAGTCGACTAAGGGTCTCTAGTCGACTGGTCATTTAGTATAGTCGACTAAAACTGTGTTTCCAGAAATGGTTACGTTTCAACTAAGGGTTTCTAGTCGACTAATCTATAGGTCAAGTCGACTAATCGTCTGGAAACAGCAAACAGAACAGATTTTGGTGGTTTTGTTTGATGACCAAATAATCATGATTTGAAGACACAAGTGAACATGATATGTAAACTTAAGTATACTAGGAATTAATCAAGTCTTGGTGACTAAAATTACTCACCAAAAGGAGTGGTTGATGATGGAGTGATGGTGGTAGTGATGGAAGTTGATGATGAAGAAGAAGGTGGGGTTTTGGTGAAGTTGATGCCCTTGTGGTGATTCCCATGGAGATGAAGGAGGAAGAGGATGAAGCTAAAGAGATGGAGTAGTTGTGGTGGTGGTGGTTGTGGTGGAGATGAAGGGGGAGATGGAGGTTAGGGCTTTGGCTCTTGGTGAAGAGAAATGAAAAAGGAAATGAAATGTAAAGGAAAAGTATTTATAGGATTTGGATTTTATGAAGGAGATGCAAATAAATAAAAGAGAGGGGGGTTTTTGCAAAGTGGAGGAGGGGATGAGTGTCCCTCTTTTGGCCACTTGGCCGGCCATAGAAGAGAGAGAGAAAGAGAGGCATTAATGAGGAAGTTGGTGGAAGTGTGTGGAGGTGGGAATTTTGGAAAAGATTGGAATTTTAGAAAATTGGAAAATCATGTGGCTTGTGGAGGAAGGAAAGGATATAAAGGAAAAGAAAAAAGGAAAAGGAATTATAAAGGAGAAGATATTTTCTTGGAAGGGAAAATGAAAATAATGAAAGTGGCGGATTCCCGGGATTCGGTTACGGATGCGGAAATCTTTCGGGAAAATGCCGGAATCGTCCGAAATTCAAGTATCTCGGAACGACCCGAAATAATTACCAAAAATCAAGAATATAATACTAAGTATCATAGTGAAATCCGTTTTAAGAAATACTTTATAGTTTTAAAGCTAAAAATCCCGGAATCAGTTACCTACCGACTCCGATGGAATTTTCATAAATTCATAAAATCCTCAGAAAAAGAATGTAGGTAGAAAATATGATTCTAAGGAATAATGCCTAAAGGACCTTCTAGAAATTCCTAGCTGATTGTGAAATAAAAATCCGGGAATCGGTCAACGGAACTGGCCGACACCGGTTTTGAAGACTTTCATTTTAATTCCAGAAAAATCTAGAAAATCATAGAAAATATATAATATTGGAAAATGATATTTAAAACTAAAATCGGTCAATTCTAATTATCAGAATGTCTAAATCGAGTAATACTCTAGGATCGGGCCTTCGGTTCAGACTAGGGCTGACTCCGAGTCCACGAATCCAAATCCAAGACAAAACAACCATACAAGGAATTCATAATACAGAATAAATACAGGAAGTAAATCGAAAAATACGATCGAAAATCTGAATACGCAACTAAGTACGTATTCTGGGAACGGGGTATTACACTGTGGGTCTCTCTTGGGTGGCACCTCTTCATTAAGATGAATGTGATGTTGAACGATGGCTAGACTCAATCCTTTTATATTGATCCAGTCCAACTAATGGCTTCTCTATTTTTTTTCTAAGAATTGACATGAGGTTCTCTTCTTCCCTGTCAGTTAAATGTGATCCAATTATGACGGGTAAAGTCTCTTGTTTGCCTAGATAGACGTACTTGAGATGCTTAGGTAAGGCTTTCAATTCTAAGGGAAAGAAGGGCTCAATGGAAGGGGGAGTCAAGTTTATTGACTCCAGACTTGGTAAAATAGGGCTTGATGCCCAATTCACAGTAGACTCGACAATCTAATCAAGGTCAAAATCTATAGACTCCAATTCAAATTCACTCTCAGTTTCTACTTTCAATTCTTCTCTATGTTCACTTGTAATATTCTCAATGAGGTTGACTTCAAATGTTTGGTCTTTTATATCTCGGGGTTGTTTTTCTAGGTTGAAGACATTGACTTCTCTAGTCATGTCTTCAAAGGTTAACCTCATGGATCCATTCCTACAATTGATAATTCATTGGTAGTTGCAAGGAATGGACACCCTAAGATAACTGGAGTTTGCGACTTAGGGTTGGAAACATGTTGCGTTTCAAGAACTATAAAATCAACGGGGTAGATACACTTCCCGACCCAGATAAGAACATCATTAATTTTCCCTTTAAAACTTTCACGGACCGGTCAGCCAGTTGGATGGTGACCCAGGTTGGACTAAGCTCACCCAGCCCAAGTTGTTGATAAACTGAGAAGGGGAGCAAGTTGATACTTGCTCCCAAGTCAAGTAGTGCATGACTAATTTCAGCTTGTCCTATTGTGCAAGCAATGGTAGGACAACCGGGATCCTTGTACATGACAGGGATCAGACCCGACAGTAGCTCACTAATGTTAGTGGTTATGAAGACCTTTTTGGGTACGTTAGTCTTTCTCTTCTTGGTGCAATGTCCTTAAGAATTTGCACATGTCCTTAAGAAATTTGTCATATGATGGGACTTGTTGAATCCATCAAGAAGAGGTACGTTTATCTTAACTTGATTAAAAATCTCAATTATCTTATAAATGTGTACATTTTGCTTATTGTTCTTCAGCCTATTGGGAAATCGTACTATAGGCTTGTGCACATGACTGGTTGACTTTTCCTTTTTAGATTTATGAGATTTGAAAGAATTGGGACTAGATGAGGTGAATGCTTGTGTGTGGTTGTGCTGAGTGAGATTGGTTGGCGTTGACACTTGATTATTAACTTTCTTTCCCGACTTCAATGTATGAACAACATTACATTGATTCAATGGTTGATCTTTAGCCAAATGGGCTTGATGAGAATTCCTAAGATTCGTTACTAGCTAGGTGGGCAAGGTACCCTTTAGCCTCTCATTTTGTGAATTGGCTAATTGGCTCATTTGAACCTCTAGCCTCGTTATGGCATGTGTATAGCTATTCTATATTGTTTGCATGATGGACTCTTGGTTCTTCATGTACCTTTCCATATTCTTCTCAAAATCAGTCATTCTCTTCTTAAGTGAAAGATTTTAGAAGGAAGATTGTGGAGCTTCAAAAAGTTTTATTGGTAATTTGAAAAATTAGTTTGATGGTTGGAAGAATTGTGATGGTAATTTAAAAAATTGGGTTGATGATTGGATGTTGGAAGTGGTTTGGATGATTTAACCTTGAGTGATCATTGTTGTTTTGGCTCCATGAGAAATTTGGGTGATGTCTCCAGCCAGGATTGTACGTTGGTGCATAGGGATTATTGTTGGGCCTTGAAAAGGCCGCATTCATCAGTTCAGAAAATTGTTGCTGAGTTTGGAACACTGGACACTCCTCAAATACATGATTCATGACTTGACAGTAAGTACAACTCGGAGTTGAAAATTAATTTGGGCTGACTTAGTTGATTGGACTTGTTTCTTAGTTTCTAAAGCTACCAGCCTTCTCACTAGGTTTCCTATTCTAGCCTTGCAGCTATGGATGATTCAATTGAATGGAGACCTCCGTTTGAAGAGATGGAGTTTGAATTGCTAGAGTTTTTATTAGTTGATTCCCATTGGATGGTCTTTTCAACTTGATTCTCGTATAAATCCCATCCTTCATTTTCATCTTTTTGCAAGAATTCCCCTTGGCACATGGTTTCTAAGAGAGTCTTGGTTGAGTAGTTTAAACTCTCATAGAGAATTTGACATTATCGCCATTTCTCTATTCCATGATGAGACATTAGACAAGGAGGTCTTTGAAGTGTTCAAAGTACCTTCAAAACGATTCACTAGATTCTTACTTGAACTGCATGATGTTCTTCCTAATGAGAGAGGTTTTATGGATTGGAGAGAATTTCTTCAAGAAGATCTTGATGAAACCATCCCATGATGTGATAGAGCCGGCTGTTAAGCTGTAAAACCATTTCTTGGCTAAGTCCTTAAGAGCAAATAGGATAAATCTTAACCTAATAGCATCATCTATAAGGTATGAGATTTTCATCACTAAGCATACTTTCTCAAATTCTCTTATGAAGAACTATACATCTTCGGAATTTAAGCCATGAAACTTAGGGAGTGTGTTGATGAACTGAGGCTTGAGCTCAAAGTTGTGCTCACCAACCGATGGAAGGTGATTGGTTACATATATTGCATATATATTGCCACATTACCATGTTTATTATCTAAATAAATCATATTAATAAGTCCTATTTTTCTTTATAAAATGCAGGCCCATTGCTAAAGGATAGGAAAGAGAAACGAGCCCAAAAGCCCACCAAATTCTGATTTAATTCAGCATTAATTCAAAATTAGAAAATTAGGGCAGATCATGACAAATCAGAGAGATTGAAAACTAGTTAAAATGAATCTTCCAAAATTAAGTGATTAAAACCAAAGATCAAAGGCTGTTTCGTCAAATTCTGGAGCTGAAATAAAAAAAACCAGCAGGAGATAAAGGGGAATCACCAAAGGAGCGAGACCCACCAACCTGGTGTGGCTACCTGGCTACACCAAGGCCGCGAAATGCGGCCTTAGCCGCATTTTCGCAGCTTGTTAGGGTTTGTTCGGGGAGTGTTTGCTCCCCCTATCTTCATACGACCTCTCCCGTTTAGTTTTTGCCTATAAATAATGTTTTTTTCAGAGAAAAAGGGACCGAAAATTAGTTTTAATTTTTCTCTTTATTTTTAAAGTTTAGGCTCTTTGTTAGATAGTATACAAATTGTATCTCTATTTTCTAATTTGTAGTTCAGTTCAAATACCAGTGAGAGAGGAATAGAGTGATTGTAATCTGAAGATTGAAGTGACATCAATAAAAGGATCAAGCTTTCTCTTCTTCCAGTCCAATTCACGGGTATGTCTTGCTTTATTTACATGTCTTATTTTTCATCTTTCATGAGTAACTAAATTTGTTTTCTGAGCTTGCTATCGTTCCTCTCTTTGATCCTTCTTGTTTTTAAGTGGCTTTGATGTAAAGACCCAATGAAAACATATGCATGCCTAAACTAAGCCTTTCTTCTTTGAAAGTGTTCTTAAAGGCACATGAGGATGGGTTTGGATTTCTAAACTTCTTCTTCTTTTAAAAACATCACTTGAACTTGTTTTTATTTCATACTTGAAAGACTTGATGATTTAACATTCAATTCAAGATGATTTCTTAAGAAAAAGAGTTAACTTTTTCAAACTATCTTATTTGCTTTGCTTTAAACTTTCTAAACTCAAGCTTAAGTTTTTGCCTATGATCAAGCTGAGGCACTAAGAATTTCTAAAGAAGAACACTTCGTTGAGTAGTGAGATAGTGAGCCCAGATTTGTTTCCTATATTAAAAATGACCAAACAATTTTCAACACTTTTTAATGATCACCTTTTTCAAAGCCTTCTCTGAGTTTTTCAATTTTTCTTTTTATCACTTCCCTTCTCTCCATTCTCTTTTCAACTAAAAAGGAAAAGAAGAAAAAACACAACTCCATTCTTTGTTACTTAACAAAAATACCGAAAAGCTTCTATCGCATTCCTCCTCGTGGACATGACCCGTTAGCCCAAATCTACATGGTAATTCTTATCACTTTCACTTTACAATCAATTTTTGGCGCCATTGCCGGGGAGGGAACTGTTTAATTATTTTCTAACAAGTTTGGTGTCTTATTTCAAGGACGTCAAGATTTAGATTTAGTATTCAAGCTTTGCAGGAGAAGATTTGCTATTCTGTGCCCCTACTCTTGAAAGTAGGAAACAGAATTTTAAGAAATTACAGTGCAAAAGTTGAAATTTTTGTTGGACTACTAAAAACTCTTTTTTGCAAGACATATTGCTTGCAAAAATAAAGTTTTTGTGTGTTATTATTCTTACTATATCTGATATTCACAATCCCTATTTTTAATCCAATAGTAATTTGAGTGATTGTTAATTGCTTAAAAAACGTTTTGACTTGCATTCTAGGCATTTGTCTAATTACATTTATTTTACAATTATTGTTGAAGATAGCTGGAGACAAGGTACGTATGCATAGCATATAGTTTAGGATACATTCTTGGGTGATATTTGCTTTTGAATGTTACTTTTCTATATCTTGCACACTCTGCACAATCAATTCTAAGGGCAAAACCCAAATAAAGATGAGGTGGGAAAGTCATTACCCTTTCTTAGCCCACAAACCATCTCCAAGCACGTACAATCTAAGCCTAAGTAAAATCTGATAGGAGCTGGCCTTAGAGACATCTCGAACTCACTAGGAGATTATCCTAAGGGGGAAGGTGTTAGAATTGACTCCTGCCAAATCAGTGTCTAGAAAAGGGATTGAGGGGCGAAACGCCGAAGGCTGGTGGTTTGGCTTAATTAGGCTCGTCTTTTGCGCTGATACCTCTCACCAATCCTGCCCTGACTTGGCTAATTAGTTTGTGATCAAAGTCTACATTATACCTCCTATGGACAATCAACCAGTTAGGAGTTGTCTAGGTCAATGTTACCTTAGACTAGGCTTGGTTGTTATCTTTTGTTGACTATTGGTGAACTTGTTTGCAAGTGTAGTCAAGAGACCCTAATTCATCTAGGTTGACTAGAAACATCACCACCTAAGTTTGAACTAAGATCAGATTCGGTTATAGCTCAACCGACATCTTTGCAGTATAGGTTCTATCCAATTAGAACCTCACTTCCATCTTGCATCCAACTTCCATTAGTGGGTGAATACAATTTTGAGCTCAAGCCTCAGTTCATTAACACACTCCCTAAGTTTTATGGCTTAGAGTCCGAAGATGCTTATTTCTTCATAAGAGAATTTGAGGAAGTATGTCTACTGATGAAAATTTCACACCTTGTAGATGATGATATTAGGTTGAGATTTGTCCCTTTTGCTCTTAAGGACCTAGCCAAGAAATAACTTTACAGCTTAGTGGCTGGCTCTATCACATCTTGGGATAGTTTCACCAGGTCTTCTTAAAAAAATTCTATCCAATTCATAAGACCGCTCTCATTAGGAGAGCATCATGCAATTCAAGCAAGAATATAGTGAACCGTTATGGAGGTACTTTGAACGCTTTAAAGACCTCCTTGTCCAATGTCCTCATTATGGAATAGAGAAATGACGACAATGCCAAATTCTTAATGATGGTTTAGACTACTCAACCAAGACCCTCTTAGAAAGCATGTGCCAAGGGGGATTCTTGCAGAAGGATGAGAATGAACGATAGGGATTTATATGAGAGTCTAACTGAAAAGACCATCCAATGGAAACCTACTAGTGAAACCTCGAAGAACTCAAACTCCATCTCTTCAAAAGGAGGTCTCTATTCTATTGAATCATCCATAGCTAACGAGGGTAAGTTAGCTAACTTAGAGAGAAGATTGGAAGCTTTAGAAACTAAGGAACCAAGTCCAGTCAATCAGGTCAGCCCAAACCAATTTTCAACTCTGGGCTGTACTTACTGTCAAGCCATGAATCATGTGTTTGAGGAGTGTCATGTATTTCAAGCTCAACAACACTTTTCAGAACCGATGAATGCGGCCTTTTCAAGGCCGAACAATAATCCTTATGCATCAACGTACAATCCTGGCTGGAGAAATCACCCGAATTTCTCATGGAGCTAAAAAATAATGACCACTCACGGTCAAATCATGCAAGCCACTTCCATCATGCTAATAATTCTTCCAATCATCAACCCAACTTTTTCAATTTCTATCATAATTCTCCCAACCATCCACCTAACTTTTCAAACTATCAATAAGACTTTCCCAATTAAGCTCCACAATCTGCCTTATAGAATCCTCAACTAGAAAGGAGAATGACTGACTTTGAGAGAAACATGGAAAGATACATGAAGAACCAAGATTCTCTCATGCAAACTATACATAGGTTAGAGGTTCAAATGAGCCAATGAGTCACTCCACAGAATGAGAGACAAAAAGGTACCTCGCCTAGTCAGCCAATAATGAATCCTAGAAATTCTCAACGAGCTCATTTGGCTGAGGATCAATCATTGAATCAATATAATGCTGTTCATAAATTGTGGTCGGGAAAGAAAGTTGATAATCAAGTGTCAACACCATCTAATCCTATTCAGCACAATCACAATCAAGTATCCACCTCATCTAATCTCAATCCTTCAAAATCTGATGAATCTGAAATAGATAAGTCAACCAGTTAGGTGCACGAGCCTAAAATATCATTTCCTAATAGGCTGAAAAATAATAAGCAAAATTCACATATGGATAAGATAATTAGATCTTTAATCAAGTGAAGATAAATGTGCCACTTCTTGATGTCATCCAACAAGTTCCATCCTATGCTAAGTTTCTTAAGGACATGTACACCAAGAAGAGAAAGACTAATGTACCCAAAAAGGTCTTCTTAGTCACTAACATTAGTGAGCTACTGTCGGGTCCGATCCCTGTCAAGTACAAGGATCTAGGTTGTCCCACCATTGCCTGCACCATAGGACAAGCCAAGATTAGTCGTGCACTTCTTGTCTTAGGGGCAAGTATCAACTTGCTTCCATTCTCAGTTTATCAACAACTCGGGTTGGACGATCTTAGTTCAACTCGAAGCACTATCCAACTGGCTGACCGTTCAGTAAAAGTTCCAAAAGGGAAAATTAGTGATGTCTTTATCTGGGTCGGGGAGTTTATTTTTCCCGTTGATTTCACTGTTCTAAAAACACAACCTGTGTCCAATCTTAGGGCTCAAACTCCTGTTATCCTAGGGCGACCATTCCTTGCTACTGCCAATGCCATCATCATTTGTAGGAATGGGTCAATGAGGTTAACCTTTGGGGACATGACTAGAGAAGTCAATGTCTTCAACCTAGGAAAACAACCCCGTGATGTTGAGGACCAAACATTTGAAGTCAACCTCATTGAGAACTTAGCAAGTGAACACAGAGAAGAATTAGAACTAGAAACTGAGTGTGACTTCGGGTTAGAGTCTGACGACTTTAATCTTGATCAGGTTGTTGAGTCTGCTGTGAATTGGGTCTCGAACCCTATTTCACTAAATATGGAGCCAACAATTTGACTCATCCTTCAGTGAGCCTTCCACTTTCTTAGAATTGAAAGCCTTACCTGCACATCTCAAGTACGTCTATCTAGGCGAACAAGAGACCTTTCCTGTCATCATTGCCTCCGTTTAAACGACGGGCAAGATGAAGATCTTAAAGCAATTCTAAGAAAATATAGGGAAGCCATTGGTTGGACTATGATCGATATAAAGGGATTGAGTCCAACCATAATTCAACATCGCATTTATCTCAATGAAGACGCAACACCTAAAAGAGACCCGCAGCGTAGGTTAAACCCTATAATGCAAGAGGCTGTTCATGCTGAAATTTTAAAATTCTTAGATAATGGGATAATTTATCCCATTTTGATAGCCAATGGGTCAGTCCTGTCCACGTGGTTTCAAAGAAATCTGGTTTCACTATAGTGGAAAACGAGAACAAAGGTTGGTCCAAACTCGACTTCCCACGAAGACTCAAGTTTGCATTGACTATAGGAAGCTTAATGCTGCAACTCATAAGGATCATTTTTCACTTTCCTTCATTGATCAAATTCTTGAACGTTTGGCGGGCCACGAATATTACTATTTTTGGACGGTTACTTGGGATATAATCAGATTCCTATTGCTCTTGAGGACCAAGAAAAAACTACGTTCACATGTCCATTTGAGATATTTGCTTATCGTCGAATGCCTTTCGGCTTGTGCAATGCCCCAGTAACGTTTCAATGTTACATGTTGAGTCTTTTTTCTGATATGGTAGAACGATTCTTAGAAATCTTCATGGATGATTTCTCCATCTACGGAGATTCGTTCACTTAATGTCTCCACCATTTAGAACTTGTCTTCCAACATTGTGCTGAGAAAAATCTGACACTGAACTGGGAGAAATGCCACTTTATGGTAAGACATGGAATTGTCTTGGGTCATTGATTAGTCTCTAAAACTGCATATTTCATACCACATCTTCACATTTAGTTAATATTAAATTCTGCTAATAACACCTCTCTTGCATGTTTCTAGGTCCATGGTGTGCAATGAAGAAGAAAATCCTAATTAACCATTTAATGGGTGATTAAAGGCCTAAAAGATAGCCATTGATCTAGGAGGCTGATTCTGTCAAAATCAGGGGCAGCAAACTAGAAACCGGGCACAGAAATTGACAGGAGACAAATAGGACAGCGCGCGGCTCAAAGCGCCGCGCGCGCGACCACCTTATGGCCGTGGAAACGCGCCTACTTGGAAACGTGACCATAGGCGCGTTTCCACGACCGTACTGGCGCGGCCGCGCCCGTACTTTGGGCCAGGGTTTGCCCCCTGGCCCCTCGTTCCCCTGGTGCCTATAAATACCCATTGGGGTTCCAGAGCAGGAGATATACAGAGTTTAGGATAGTTTTTCATCTCCATTTTGTAATTTAGGGTAGTTTAGTGTAGTGTTCTTCTTCTTCCTCTTTGTATTTTTTATTTCCTTTAGATCTTGTATTAGGGGAGAGAGTTATATATGAGTGGAATGCAAGAGTGCTTGTAATAGAAGGTGACAAGTTATGAAAGGTTCTCTCTTTAACTCTCTTTGTTTTCTCTCTACTTCCTTTTACATGCGTAGCTTACTTTTCTCTCATGGGAACTAACTACTAACCACTAACTAGTCTAACTTCTTATTTGATAATCCAGATGAATCTAATAGCCTCGATTTGGCTTTGCTCTTGCAAGATCCATTGATGGCTCATGATGATGGATCTAACACTCTAACTTTCTAACTCTCTAACAAGCTAACATTACTTTACTCCATGCTTACTTTTGTTTAGTTTTGATGGTTTAAGTGTAACTTGCACTTGTTTGTTGAGTTGGGTTGTGATGAGTTACATATGGGTCATACTTTGAATCGCTCTTGAACCAAGGACTTGTGATGGCCAATGATACATGTGAGGCAACTATCACTAAGAGGTTAGGAAGTTGGTGGAGTCATTAGTAGTTAGTAGCCGTGAGTTTTCTTTCTTTTTCACTTTGTTTTAGAAATATCGAAAACCACAAAACCATTTTTTTAATGTTTCTCACTTCTTCGTGTTTCACCGTACTTCTCTTTTCATTCTTTACTTTCTTTTCTTTTCATTCTTTAAAACTTTGAAGAAACTTTTAACACACACATGAATCAACCGGTAAAGCTTCTATCGCCCTCGTCCTTGTGGATTCGACTCGTTTTAGCCTCTATGCTATAACGGACGTATCGAGGAAGCCAAAGCACACACACTTTAAATATCAATTTCAAACATACACTTTTTGTGCGCGGTTTACCCCCGATCAAATTTTGGCGCCGTTGCCGGGGATGGGAACGGTTTGATTTCACGTTTTTGTTAACCTTTTTTCTTTGTTTTTGGTGTGCAGGTCAAATTCTTTAGCATTACAGAAGTCCATACTTTCTCTTGTGTGGTTGGGTAATTTCTTGTACATTCATATATTCTGCTGCTAATTTTTTTTATATTAACTGTACACTGTAAATAATTTTAAGAACTAAAATACGAAAATTGGATGCTTTAAAATGGTTTAGACATTTGCATCTAGGCATGTGTCAATTTTCATTCCAATATACTGTATTTTGTTTTTGTGTTGTTGTGATCTTGACGGAGGTGTACATATGGTATTGCATATAGTATAGGACAAACACGTGGGTGATTTACTCGCTTTGTGTGTTCATTCTTATCTATATTGTACACTTGCATAAATTAAACTTAAGGGCAAAACCCAAGACAACATAAGGTGGGAAAGTCATTACCCTCCCTTACCTTAAAAATCACCTCCCCACTCACACAACCCAAGCCTAAATAAAATTTGCTAGACGTTGGCCCCTAGGGACATCTCGGACTCATTTAAGAGATTGACCTAAGGGGAAAATTGTTAGAAGTTGACTCTTGTCAAATCGGTGTCTAAGGTTGGGGATTGAGAGGCCAAACCTCGAAGAACAGTGGCTTGACATAATTAGGCCCGTTGCTCCGGCACGGATACCTCCCACTGATCTTTCCCCTACATGGCCGATTAACTCGTGATCAGATTCTGACAATGTACCCCCTGTAGACAGTCTCACCAGTTAGGAGTCGTCTAGGTCTAAGTCAACCCTAGCATAGGCTTGTTTTCTTTTTTTCTTTAGTTGTTTGTTTGTTTGTTTTTTCTTTTTTGTATATTGTGAAATGGATTCTAACAACAACAATTTTTTCAATCATAATATGAATCCATATTTCACCCCGACCTCATTTGACTCGGATAACTCTGACCCGACTATGTACAACATGAGCCAACCATATATGCCTAGTTGGGAGTATCTGACTCAATATGACCCATATCCCCAATCATATGGCCATAATTTTCAAAATAATTTCAACTCTTCACAAAGTAAATGGGGATTCACCTCCCCCGAGTCAAATTTTCAACGCCTTGTCCACAATTTTCACAAAGTTCATTCCCCTATTTTGGTTCATATACTCCTTTTCCTGTTCCACCAGCTGAAGAAAAATCTGATTTGGAAAGGAGTATGGAAGAGTCCCTACGACAAATGCAAAACTTGTTCAATTCACAATCCTTCCCACATCAAACTCCACATACTCCTTTTCTAGAGCATCCAATTGAAAAAGAATCTGAGCTAGAAAAGCGTTTGGAAGTCTTTTACGAAAGAATGCAAAACATGTTGGACTCATCATCTCAACCAAAATTTTAAGAGTCCTACTCATCTTTTCCAGTCTCACCTATTCAAATGAATAACCATCAATACTAGACTTGAGTATGGAACCCTTGCGTGAGTCCGAGCAGCAATCACAAAATCCGATCGACTCACAATTTCACCACAATTTTCAAAATCGATTTCCATACTCATCTTTTCACGAAGAACCAATTGCAAAGAGTATGGAAGACATGATTCCAAATCTAAATTTTGTTACTCGGCCTATCAGTAGGTTAGACTCACTTATGAGCGAATTGATCAATGAGAGCGAGGAAAGTCTTTCTTGTCAAGCTTTGACCAATCCTTATATCCCTAACTCAACTAATTGGACCCACGAATCATGTCATTTTGAAAATCTAGCTTCAATTTCATCATACCAACCTGAACTTGACCAACATCGCATCCTTGACATTTTGGCAAGTTATCCTTCATCTGAGCTTGAAAGTGATCCTGAATCTCAAGTTGGTGATTCCTTTTCACTTTTTGATTCAATATGATTCCGGTATCTTTACCAGATTTTTTTAACTATTCCAGAGTCAACATTGAATCCTGTACCAGTACACCGTGAAATAGAATCACCAATATCTTATGATCACACTTCATTGATGGGAAAAGTGTGTTCACATCAATTCTTTGGTTTGGACCCTATTTTTGAACTAATTTTGACTCTCATTGTTGACTCTCGACTTGATCTGAGTCAAATTCCCGAGTCGGTATCAGTTTTTACTCTTGTTCCATTTGAGTCCAAATCAATCATCTTTCAAAATCACACTTTATTGTTGGATACAAATGTTGAAGAACATGACTCAGTAATTATTTTTGAAAATTAGAAATTAGATGGGGATAAAATTTTCAATAAGACCATTCAATCAATCATTCTTTTATTGGGTCATGTTAGAGAGGTCATTGGTGGGTTTCTGCAAGATCCACGATATCTTTATTGAGTAGCAACGCTTGGCCCAGTCAGACCACCTCCGGAACCACCACCATGAGGTAATTTTCCTTCCCTTCCATTTGTTTCATGTATATACACATTCACGATGCATTGAGGACAATGCATGAGATAAGTGTGGGGGAGGGTTTATGATCGGGGCGAAACTAGCACCTTAAAATGTGTGTTTTGTGAAATCAATGTAAAAGCTTGTATGTGCTAATGTTTCCTCGATACTTCCGTTATAGCATTGGCTGAACGGGTCGAATCCACAGGGACGGGAGGCGATAGAAGCATTAACAGTCTCTATTCACGTCGGTTGTTAACAGTTCTCCTTTGTTAAAGAATTAGTAAAAGAAAAGAAAAGAAAAGAAAAGGAAATCAAGCATGTGGTAGGTGGAGAAGGCGATGAAAATGACGAAGAAAACAAAAGAGAAGTGGTTTAGAAAATAAAATAGTAAAGAAGATGAAACAAAGATGAACTAAGAGGATGGTAAAAACATCGATGAAAAGATAAAAGAATTGATTTTTAAAACAAGATAAAAGAAAACTCATGGCTACTAACTACCAATTGCTCCACTAATCATGCTAACCTCTTAGTGATAGTTGCCTCACATGGATCCTTGGCCAGCACTAATCCTTGGCTTCAAGAGACGATACAGAGCATGGTCCATAAGATTGACCTTCTACATTCAAACAACACATCCATACCACTAACAAGTTGCAAGCTACTTATTAAATCATCAAAACCGGTTAGAGGTGAGCATGAAATAAAGAAGACATTGCAAGTTAGCAAGTTAGTGGGTTAGGTGTTAGAAATATTAGAATGTTAGAATCCATCATCATGAGCTATCAATGGATCTTGCAAGAGCAAGGCCTTGTGAGGCTATTAGATTCATGTGGATTATCAAGTAAGTGGTTAGATGGTTAGTGGTTAGTAGTTAGATTGCCATGAGAAGAAAAGTTAACAAAGCATCATGTAGAAGATGGATAAGATTACAATGGAGAAGAAAGGGGGCACCTTTACATAGATTGTCACCATCTATTACATCAATCCCTCTCTATCTCTCTCTGAATCTCTTAGCCCTACGAAAATGGCTTGTTGCACATGCTCAGTGCAATCACATCACCTACGAAAATGGTGTAATAATTTTCTTAGTTTTTTGTTGCTCGGGACGAGCAAAAGATAAGTGTGGGGGTGTGATTAGTCTCTAAAACTGCATATTTCATACCACATCTTCATATTTATTTAATATTAAATTCTGCTAATAACACCTCTCTTGCATGTTTCTAGGTCCATGGTGTGTAATGAAGAAGAAGACCCTAAATCACTATTTAATGGGTGATTAAATGCCTAAAAGATAGCCATTGACCTAGGAGGCTGATTCTGTCAAAACTAGGGGTTGCAAACCAGAAACCGGACACAGAAACTGCAGGAGACAAAAAATGCTCTCCCGATTTTTCGCAATATGAACTGACCAAATACACAGGGTTGGACTTATCCGAATCAATACAACCCATACCCACAATCTTATGACTATAATTTCTAAAATAATTTCAACTCTTCACAGAGTCAATGGGGATTCACCTCCCCCGAGTTTAATTGTCAACCTCCTTGTCCACCATGTCCACCTTGTCCACAATTTACACAATATTCATTCCCCGATTTTGCTTCCTATACTCTTTTTTCTGGACCTCCCATTGAAGAAAAATCCGAATTAGAAAAGAGTATAAAAGCCAACCTACAAGAGGTCGAGTGACAACATCAGAAAATGTTAGCCTCTCTAATTCCACAATATTTTTAAGAGTCTTACTCAGTTCCACCTCCTCATACTAAACAACCATCTACCCTGGAAACGAGTAAAGAACTCTTGTGTGAGTCCAAGCTTCAATCTCAAACCATGTTAGACTCACAGTCTTGGTGCTGCAGTGATGCTGAGACGCGGGTTTAGACCCTCGCGCCTTGGTGCCGTAGTGGTGCTGAGACGCGGGTTTAGACCCTAGCGCCTTGGTGCTGCAGTGAAGCTGAGACGCAGGTTTCGACCCTCGCGTCTTGGTGCTGCGATGATGACTATGATTAGCCCTGCGTCTGGAGTTTGGACTCTGCTTTTTGATGACTTGTCTTTTAGTAATTTTTAGACAGCCTACAGAACCCCCTCCAAAGTTTTCGATATTCTGCGGTTGACTGGGACGGATTTCGAAATACTTTGGACTCTAGTTGAATTTATACTTCTCATGATTGGACTGACAATCATTTGAGATGCTCTGAACTTGATCTTATCTGGAATATGGTCTTCGTGAGTGTACTGTAGAACCCTTTGAAGCCGCCAGAAATGATCGTGGCGAGTGTCTAGATATACAGTCTAGACCTCCCCAGTGCTCTGAGCTTGTTGTTAGTGTACTTTGAACCAGGGGTAAACAGTCATCTGCTTGTGCCAGTGTACTGTTGCACTGAATTGCAGAAGTAAGGACTAGATGCAAGTCCTGTAGACGCAGGGGTTATATTGCTTTAAAGATGCGCCTTCTGTAGGGATACGTCTTTTGGGATGAAAACGCAGCTGTTGCTCCATGAGGTAGACGCGACTTTAGCCTAGTTGAAAAGGTGCGACCTTTAGAGGGACGCGTCTTTTAGGATGAGGACGCGGCTTTCGTTCTGTAAAGTAGACGCGGCTTCAGCCCAGTTGAAAAGGCGCGACCTTTGGAGGGACGCGATGCGAATCCGTGTTATGAGCGCGTTGCCACGTGTCCAGTAGAATTGAGGGGACATCTTCTTTTTGGCGCGCGAATTTCGCGCTACATTTAATACGCCTGCCACGCGTCAGGCAGAGATTAGGCGTCGAGCCAGCGCCGCGTATCTCTGCGAATCACTGTGCCTATAAAAGACAACAGTCTTTCAAGAGTCATCATCAGACTCTTCTTCTTCGTTTGAGCCTTTTAGGGTTAAGAAAACTCGAAGCTTTATTCTTCTCATTTCTTTCATCCTCAACACCGATTCTTCGGTCGCAATGGCACCAAAGGCTAAGCATACTGCTTCGTCTTCAAAGGCGATCGTTCATGAAACCCAAATGGGTGGTTCCTCCATACAGGAAGCCCCTATTTCAGGTATTAAAAACATCGGATTTGGTTTTCACCATTAAAGGGGCTTACAGAGTTCTTTTAACTCTTAACTCCCTTTTGAATGTGAACTGCCAATGCGGGCTCATGCCCGTGTTTGATCTTCAGGCACGGTTCTTGAGTCGATAGACAAGACGCAGGTTTGACGACCTCTGCATCTTTTATCCACTTGAGTCTGTACCTGTTTGTTGAACACAAGGCCCCATTGAGCCTTGCGTTTTGGACCCAATGCTTAGAATATTTCTAAGTGTGAGGAGTTCAGACGCAGATTTCTTACAATTCTTGTGTCTTGTGAGATCAGACGCCAGTTTTAATGAATCTTACGTCTGAGTCCGATACTTAGAAAATTTTTGGGCAATGATTGTAGGCTAGACGCAGATTTTTGAATCTGGATGCAGATTTTGATGATCTCCGCGTCCGGATTCATTTCTGCGTTTGAGCTGCAAACACTTAATCATTTTCTTTCAGATTTCTGATTAAATGTTATTCTCTTTTGCAGTACGATACTCCTCCAACCCTCTATCCAAAAAGTGCCACTTTGGACATGTAGGCGGCGCTGATCACAACCTGACCTTTGTGTTGCAGAAGACTGCTCTTGTGACTACTGATAAGTCGAAGGAGCGAAAGGAGAAGATCTCTAAGGTCAGCATGATGACCCTCTGGGAGATTATCACTGACGGAGTGTTTGAGACGGATTCGCGCACTCCGTTACAGAAACCTGTTTTCTTCTTTGGTGACGACATCGACGAGGATGGTAGTGCCTTGCATGACGGCGATTACAAGTGGCTTCGCCAGATAGGGGATAGGAAATTCTTTCTTCCCAACATGGAGAGGATGTATCCCCTATCCTATCTCCAACACATGTCTGTTCACCGTGCAATGGAATGGGATCTTACCCGATCTGTCTCCGGTGTCTCTCTCGGCATATTAGGTGCCAAAGGAATACACTCTGGCGGTCATGGGAAAGAGGTCTTTGGTTTATTTCCCGATTGGTCAGACCTGAGTATCCAAGAGGGGAAACCCCTTGGCTCGGCACTACCTTCATCAATCAGTTCATGAAGGTAAGGGGTGATTTTCCCGTTGACTTCCGCCCGCTCGGGTGGGTTCATTCTTCCGACAGATCCTGGTGGGGCAAGATGGTGGGATTTGTCCTTATTGAACTCGGAGCTCTGCTGGAACAGGTGGGGCTGTATCACGTGGTCAGGGCTGTGCAGTATGGCCTGCCGCAAAGTTCCCATAACTTCTACGGCATCTTGGAGCATTATAACCCTTTGACGGGTACATTTTTCACTCCGGCCGGAGAGATGGGGCTCGCCCTTCATGAGCTATATGAAGTTTCGGGGTTGGTTATGGGAGACGCCCCCTATGAAGAATATGTTCCAACTTCTGAAGAGCTTCATCTATTGAGGAAGGAGAGCCCTCAAATATATGAGACCTACTGGGAAGTGTAGTGTCACTTCCACATCTGCGGTTAAATAACCTCCTGGAGAACCAGGGGTGTCAAGCAGATGTCTTGGGCGAGCTATCTGTTTAACGGTATAACTGAGAAAGATCACTCAGTGACTATTCTGGCCCCTAGTACTGACGAAGAAATCGTTGAGAGGATTGACGCCTCTGTGAGCTCTTACACCACGGAGTCAAATGAAGACACTTTCAAACCTAATACGGTTTTTGAAAATTTTCATCATCAAGCCCGGGCTCCCATTTCTGACCGGGCTCTATTAGCGGGCTTTCTCATGCTATGGCTGAAGCGCTGCGTAGTGCCGACACTGCCGCATGAAGTGATTGTCGCCGATGTGGTGTACCCGGCGGTCTTGTTGGCCTATGGCAGGTCTATCGCCCTCCTTCCAGCAATGGTGGCTGGAATCCAAAGTGGATTACGGGCTCTGGTTCAAAGCCTGTGCAAAGTGGAGGCCATCGTCGACTCCAAAGGTAGACCAGAGGTTGACTCAGAGGGGAGGCCAAAAGTGAAGACCCCAACCCCAGGATCGAGCTTCCATACACGTACCTGATGGCTTGGTACGTTATGCACTGCCCTTCACTGATGACGCCGGTGTCTTTATCCGAGGGGTTTGTCCCTTTTGTGCAGAAGCTGGAGAATTCAAGCTGGTCTTGCTATTATATGTTCTACGTTCGGAAATGTATTCAGAACGTTTCGAACTATCATCTCGACCGTTGCTTCCCCGAGATTACCGGTGCATCTTACGGGGATAAATTTGCTGACCTTGTGGGACCAGATAATTTCACAAGGTTGCCATCGGGAGTCTTCTAGTGGCTAATTAATATTAGACCCGGGTATTTTCTCTTCCGGTAAGGGAACTCATGTACAATCGAACCCTATATGCCGAGCCGTTTTGCTCGATAATTCGGTTATGACCAATTATATGTTGGTAACCCCAATGCCAAACTTTCCTTCAGCGGGAATTTGTTTGAAAGTGCTCGGGCCTGGTATTACAGTGTGGCTGGAGGAACAAAAGCTATTTTCAGCTTGCCTTACAAGATGCCCAACTGCTACACGAGCCTCAGTTTCTGCACTTGGTATTCCCAAGCTAGCAAGATGCCTGATTTCTCAATAAACATCTCATGCATCAAGAGCATTAAAGCGTCTTATAAGGACAAATTGGTGTCCAACAAACGCGTGCGAGGCATGGAGGAATACCAGGCAGCTGAGAAAGAGGCAGGAGGGGAGACAGGGGTGGAGCTGAGAGCAGCAGCACCCAAGGAGCAGCCTGTTAAAAAGAGTCGACGGGCTGTGTCCAAACGTCCCCATGGCTCTACTTCCAAAGGTGAGCCTACTCCGAAGAAGGCTAGGAGAGACTCGGGAGCTGAAGCTTCAATGTCCGAGGCCGTCCCTTCTGGTGTTGAGTAACAAAGGGAGGAAGAGGAAATCCCCCTTCTTCGTCCTCGTGGACTACGCAGCAGGGGCCCCGTGATCTTGAAAGAAGGGGAACTTGCAGATGAACCCGCTACAACTGAAGAGGCTGAGCAACTCGAGGTTGACCTGGTGGGAAGGGATGATGTTGAGATTCCAGGGGTCTCAACTCAGCCAGGGTCTTCTTCAGTTCAAGAGAGGAGGGATGAGGTGCAACAACCTGGGTCTCCTGCTGTACTGATGCCCAGCTCGCGAGTAGTCGATCCTAGCCCTACTACTGGGGTACTTGGTGGTAAGGTCTCGATTGCTGAGACCTCTTGTGTTGAACTGTCGTCTTCATCGTCTGAAGAACATGAATATTATTTTGGCGATGAAGTCGATTTTGGCGATGAACCCGCTCTTCCAGATACGAGCAAATTCTCGCATATTTCGGAAGAAGAGATACAAGGGTGTGACCCTGTGACGGTTTCGCCAATAGCAACGATCGCTGCTAATGAAGGTACTCTCCTTGTCTTTTTGAACCGGCTTCCCCTTTAGCTAGAGAAGGGTTGTGACATTTCCTTTTGGCTTTGTGTTACAGGGCTGGCTGTTGACAGCGAGGCTGCAACCTCTCAGATTGAGGAAATGATATAAGAGTTGGCCCAGCAGGAGGGCCTTGAGGTTCCTACTATCGAAAGGCCTCAAGAGAGGGAGGTTTCAACCTTAATAGATCTGTCCAAGAATTCACCGTCCTCAGATCCTCAGCTTGGTAAGAGGATATTGACACATTGAATTTTCTCCTTTTTGTTGTCATGATTGATGTTTTGATAATTTGCAGAGAGTGCTGAGGGAGCTCAGGTAGAGGATCTTGCGGCAAACGTTGATCCGAAAAGCAGTACAGTTCAAACCTCGACCGAGGAACCCGATGAGGTCAAGTTTGCTGTTATTTCAGTCGCTGTGGAGGCTGCTACGACAATAACCGCCCCATAAGTGTCGGCGACCATCTCAGCTTCTGACGAACCTGTCGTCGACATCCCTCCTGTGCAAGATGAATCGGTTCCCGTCTCTCGCCCTGTGATGGAAAGGGGATCCGGGAGTTCATCAGCAGAGCTCTCTCCAGCTAATGATATCATGGAAGAGCTGGCACGTCAAATGGTGCAGCAGTTTTTTGCTTCCATGCGATCATGCATTGACCTCATCCTTCCGGGGGTAGCTCTTTCGAGTTTGCCCAAATACTTCTCGAAAACCAGATCGAGAACATTGGTCATACTGGGGGTCCTTCGCAGGCTAGGGCATGCCTGATGCTGGTGGAGTAGCTGGGAAGCTACCTGAAAGAGCTCAAGTCCTGAAAAATGCTGGTTCAGTAGACGAGGCTCGGACAACTCTGGACAAGCTTCTTGCTGCTCAAGAACATGAGCGAAAGGAGATGGAGGAACAAATAGCAGAGGAGGCCCGTCATCTTTAGCATTTCCAAGCTAACTGTCAAAGGTTGATTGGCGATTCGAAGGAATCGGAAATCATTATACAGAGTGCAGAACAGGTTATTGTCACTGCTCGAGCCACCATAGCCAAGGCAGAAGCCTTGATTGAAATCAATGAGCAGAAGCTTGCCGCTGCTAGGAAAAGGCTGGAGGAGCTGGAAAATGCTAGAACGCAAGCTGAAGAAAGCCTCTCCGCTCATTCCTCCAGATTGGAGTCTCCTCAAGCACAACTAGCTGCGAAGAGATTTTTGTCCGAGGAGGAGTTGCGGGTCCAAGCTCTGATGGAGGTTGAGAAAGCACGTCAGCACGAGATGCATCGTCTCCGAGAACAAATCCGTTCTTTGGTGAAGCAAGATTATTAGCCTCCTTTTTTTTTTGTCTAAAAAAAAAACTTTACTTGTCAAGAGCTTCTGTATTACTTTACCATTTTTGAATCAAATAATAAGAGTTTCCAGAACTTTGCTCCATTTCAAGTTTTTTTTTGCTGTAGATGAGAACTCAATTTATAATTGTAGCTCTTGACTGTAGTCTTTAGCTGGCCATAGACTCAGGGTGGACTAAGTTCTTGAGCAAAACGCGGTTCTGATTTATAATGGAGACGCGGTCTTGGAAAACGCGTCTCTAACCTGCTAATGGAGACACCGTGGAGACGCACGGAATCTCCTTTTTGAAAAAGACGCGGTTCTGATTAAGGAAGGACGCAGATCCCCGGACGCGGCCCTTAATTCTGTTAGGCTGTAGAATTCAGGATATAGTGGGGACGCGGTCCTTAAGCTCCTCAAAACTGATGCATGAAATTCAGCTGATTGATGGGGACGCGGCACTGTCTTAGTAGAAACGCGTCTCTGGACCCTTGACAAGGTGCAAACTCAAATTATATTGAGTTTATGATAAGAACATAATTGTCATCTCGCAATGGAGACATAGTTCCAGGATCCGTATAAATGACATAGGCCTTCTCTGTTGAGGACGCAAGTTTCAGAACGCAGCTTTCAAGTTTTATGTGACTTCAAGGCGCGATCTCGGAATGGATCCCATTTGCTGAGGGGACGCGGCTCTGAACCACTCTAAGAGACGCGGTCACGGATCTCTTAACAGGAATAAGAAGGACGTCGCCTTCGAGTTCACAAAGGGACGCGGGTTTCAGGACGCGACCCTTGGGTCTGCGTTTAATGCAACCTCCCAAGCGTTACATGCAACTCGTCTTAAAGTTCTTGTTAGATCTTTAAATGTCAAATTGGCGTTGATGATTGGGGACTCGTGTTCTCCGATGTTTCCCGAAGCGACAATCCACGCGTCAGCCCTTCATTGGGCTAAGACATTAATATCTTTATATGCCAAGTCGGCGTTGACGGTTGGAGGCTTGCGTCCTCACCGTTTCCCGAAACGACAATCCACGCGTCAGCCCTTCATTGGGCTTTGACATTTGTGTGGGAATTAAGGCCGATGGCTCTGATTATTGCGCCATTAATTACAGGCCTTATGGGTTGCCTATAAATAGGCCTGCCCCCCTTAACAGTCCATTGCTTAGACTGTTTTCCCTCGAGAGCAGGCGCTCTGAGGGACTTCATCTTCATCCTTCAATGGGATTTTCCCCCATGGACAACGACGACCCAAAGCTTTCATGCTTTTCTTTAATCTCTCCAGAAGATTATCACTGTCAAGTGATTTCAAGATCGAAAAGCGTCTCTTTGAGTACCTTTTATTTCCGCGCCTTGAAGCAGAAAGTTTAACCTTTAAAGGGTTATTCTGCGGGTAGGAATTACGTGTCCGCCATGAAATACTCGGCCTGACTGAGTTTCAATTTTACTGTCCCTTGAAGAGATTCATCTTCTTGACCTTCTCTCGAAGTCTGACTGGTGCGCCCATTATTTGGCAGTTGCGCCTTTTAGACTTTTTGATTGAGTCTGAATTCTGACTCAAAATCCCTGGACGAGAGTGTAATGGACTTTATACCCGGACTGTGAGCTTTACATACAGAGCTCGCGTTCGAGGCCGTTGACTTAGAAGAACTTTAACTCAGGCCAAAGGCTTCAGACTTGAATGTATCAACCCTTGTTTATCAAACAAGGATGTGGCAATTTTCGCGTCTAATTCTCTTCGAAGAATTTTAATTCAGGCCGAAGGCTTCAGACTTGAATGTAGCAACCCCTATTTGTCAAACAAGGATGTGGCAACTTTCGCGTCTGATTCTCTTCGAAGAATTTTAATTCAGGCCGAAGGCTTCAGACTTGAATGTAGCAACCCCTGTTTGTCAAACAAGGATGTGGCAACTTTCGCATCTGATTCTCTTCGCGTCTCATATTTTAGACGCGGGTCTAAAACTAGACTGCGTTCAAATCTACGTGTATTCAAAGTTTACAACTTTGATCGCGTCTGTTTCTGTCGCAATAGAATTTTGACTTTCTGTGTGGGTCATTCCTGCGTCTGAAGTCTATAGCTATAGCTGCGTCTGCCTTTCAGTCTTTCTGTTTCAGAATTCTAACCTTCTAGTTTTTACTTCTCGCAGGTAGCCTCCATCATCCTTTCACATATTCGCTGGGCCCTTGGGAGAATATATCGGCCAGCGAACTTGTTCGATGGTCGACCATTGGAGGAGAAGTCATGGCCCCTGTTTGCGGGAGACGAGGATTTGACATCCGCCGAGACCTCATTGGACACGATGCACCAATCATGCTTCTGTGTTCGCATGATCACAGTGGGTATGGCGGTGGATATGGTGGTGGGTATGGTCCTCTTGAAGGTCACTGGAAAGAGGACGTCACCTGTAAGGTCTCGAATCCTCCCTTCACCAATCTTACCCCAGAAGTGACATCGACGAAAAGTCCATATTCATTAGATGACTTTCTGGTAGTAGAGATGTTCATCAACGAAGGATCATGGCCTGCACCAGTTAGTCAGGTGGGATCAGAAGGTTCTGTTGCATTTCAACCTCAAGAAACACCACTGTTCTTGGTCAACGATGGGCTCCTTCGATGTTTACGTCATGCATGGTGACGTAATCAACCTCCGATCATCATCATAGTGCTCAACCCTTTTTTGGCGCCCTTCCAAACATCTTGTACTTGGAGTGGTGAGCATACTTTAAGGAGTGAGTGCAGCCTTTTACTGAGAGAGAGGGACTTCTTTGTACTCCTGTATTGTAACACTCAATCTTATTGTATAAGAGAGCGTCTTGTATCTCTTTATGTATAAATAAAAGCGACACATTTTCCTTGTCTATTGTCTTGAATTCCTTTTTTGTATTGAAAATCAGATGAATAGAAGTAAAGGATCTTTGACTTGACGAGTCAAAGTTTGTAGAAAAAAAAAACCTATTTCAGGAAATTTAACAATGCTGTCAGAGGTGTGATATTAACTTGACAGAAGTAAGATAATTCTTGTGGACCTGCCAGTCTATAAATGAGAATGACAAGTGCAACTTGTACCCCTAGGGAGGATGAGTTTTTATCAGAGGTTTAGGATTAACTTGATTAAGACCAGCTGGGGGTTTAATAAAAATACTATTAACGGTGTAATGTTAACCTAACAATGTTTTTAGGTGGACTTGTTATTCCGTTGACAAGAATAACAAGTGGGACTAGATTCATGGGGGATCTAGTAAAATCTTTACCGTTAGAGGTGTGATATTAACTTAACGGGTTGAATTAGGTTTTGTCAGAAATGTGATGTTCACTTGACAAGGGTGTGAGTCAGAGGTGTGATATTAACTTAACTCAAAAGTATTTTAGCTTTGTTTGGGAAAACTGAAAGTGTCACTGTCATAGGTGTAATGTTTAACTTGGCAGCGAGGGTAATGCTAGAGGTGTAATTTTGAACTTGGCATTGGTCATCTCGACTTTGACAAGGAAGTTCGAGGAAAGTCATGGCCATAAGTGTATTGTTGAACTTAGCAATGACTTAGACGCTAGAGGTGTAGTGTTAAACTTAGCATCGTTCATTTCAGCTTCGATATGGAAGTCTGAGGGAAAATGACTGTCAGAGGTTTAATATTGAACTTGGCAGCGACTTGATTACTGTTAGAAGTGTAATGTTAAACTTAACAGTAATTTGTCAGAGGTGTGGTATTAACTTGACAGAAACTGACTCGTGATGGGAGCAATTTGAGGACTGCCATTCTACTGATGAGAAGTGACAAGTGAAATTTAAAAATATCAGAGGTGTAATTTTAACTTGACAGTGATTGACTTGCGATATGAGCAAATTTTGAAGACTTGTCATTCTATTGATGAGAATTGACAAGTGAAGTTTGAAATGCCAGAGGTGTAGTGTTAACCTGACAAATTTGAAGGCTTGCTACTCCATATAGAGTTGACAAGTACGGTTTGTACTCGATAGGGAGTATTGAAAATTTTCATTACCAGAGGTATAGTGTTAACGTAGCAATGATTATAATTTGTGGACCTACCATTCTGTGTATGAGAATTGGTAAGGGATTTTGGAGGAGAGAGTGGAATCTTGTCCACTTAGGATTTTTAGCAAACCCTCAGCTATCAACGGATTTGAGGTGCCTTTACCAACTACCGTTTGAGTTGGGCTAGCCATGCTATTCCCCTCAGCATGGTGAGTTGTCGAAGACTTATGTTGGGCTTAGAAGCCAACATTTTCCTCTGCCCTTAGCCGTCAGAGACGTCGAACATTAATGAAGAGAGCAATATTAAAACCCAAGTTTCGCCTTTGTTTCTTTATCAATATTTACATCATGCATCATGGTACAGTCAGTGCCCGATTAGCTTGTCACCGATCTACCGTGATATGACCTAATAAAGGAAAGAAACTTTTCTTGGATCTGGAGCTTTGATCAGAGGTGTAATTTTAACTTGATCGGCGAAAGAGTACTATTAAGGATAGTACTTCTTCAGGAACCTACCATTGATCGGCATCATGAGTGTATCGCAATTTGAAGTTTTGAGGCGATATGATCCATTTGAGTAGACTGACTCTACTACAAATGGTCCTTCCCATTTGGGCTAGAATTTTTCTTTGTCTTATGTGTCATCACCATAGGTCTTCTGACGGCTAAGACAAGGTCACCTTTCTTGAAAGTTCGCACTTTAACTTTCTTATTGAAGGCTCTGGTAATCCGGGCTTGATAGAGCTCGATTTGTTGTTGGGCCTGCAGACGTTTATCATCTAAGGCCTCCAATTCTTAGAGTCGCTGTCGATGCTTCTCCTCACTTGTCATCTCCGTTGTCAAGACGACGCGCAGAGATGGGATTTGGATTTCTAGTGGGAGCATGGCTTCACACCCATATACCAAAGAGAATGGCGTAGCTTTAGTTGGGGTTCAAACAGTTGTGCGATAGGCCCGTAAGCATTCACCTAGTTGTCGTCCCAGTCACGCTGGCTTTTCGAGACGAATTTCTTGAGAAGCTTGCCAATGATTTTGTTGAAAGCTTCTGCGAGACCGTTAGCGGCAGGGTAATAGGCTGTCGAGGACACACTCTGGATTTTGTACTTAGTGCAGAACCTCTGGAAAGCTTGACTGATGAACTGGGGCCCATTGTCATGGACAATTCATCGAGGTACACCAAACGATAATGACGTGATGTTTAACGAATTTGATCACATCAGATGACTTTACCTCCTTCAAAGGAATGGCCTCAGCCCATTTGGAGAAGTAATCGGTTATGGCTAAAATAAACCGATGTTTTTTTGATAATGGTGGGCTCATAGGGCCAACTACATCCATCCCCCACATCTCAAATGGCCAGGTAGAAGTCGTAGCGTGAAGGTACCCTGGGGCTTGATGAATGAAATCACCATGCACTTGGCAGGCGTGACATCTTTTGGCATAAGTGATGGCGTCAGCGATCATCTTAGGCCAATAATATCCCAACCTTTGGAGTCGATTTGCAAGTTTTGGGTGATTGATGCTAAACATGCACAAAAAATACGAGATTATAGAACTTAAGAATGAAATGTGCAAGTGCTCAATTCTTCCGCTATAGCAAGTGGCTATGCGGGTCGTGATCCACAAGGAGGGTTTTGCGATAGAAGCGTTTACAGTTTTATTGAAATCTTATGAACACAAAACGATATTTCTTCTTGTTTTTAAAGTTAAGAAAAAGAAAAAGAAAGTTAAAGGTTATGTTAGAAGAAAATGAAAGATGAAGAAGGTGGACAAATCAGAAAACAATGAAAAGCGACTATGTACAATGAAGTGGAGAAGAAAGAGTTGGAGGAGGTGGTTGGTGATCTAAACTAAGAAAGAAAAGAAAGAAAGAAAGAAAAGTGTAGAAATACTTACTAAGTTGAGTGATGACTCACCTGGAAACCGTTGCATGTTCTACCTTTGCTCGGAGGCGTTTAACGCATAGATCATAAGCTCGAGCTCAGTCCCCGTGCACATTATATCGTCAAGCCTAGCAAGAACGAAGTGATGCGGATCTTGGAAGAGGAGAACGTCTTCATGAGCTATCGCTGGCTCTCACGTAGCTTAGTTATACTTGCTTTGGATTTCACTTGTAAACTCAACAAACACAACAAGGTAAAGTAGAAGAGGAAGAGGAAAGCAAAACAAATGTAAAGTAAAGCAGAATAGAAAACAAACAAGCATTTACCTTTATTACTTGCTGAGACAATGAAAGAAAGGAGGAGGGTACATCAGTGTCACTCTCAACGTCAGCCTCTCTCTCTTACTTACATGAATCTCTTCTACCCTAAGCTACATACAAGTTACATAAAAGTAAAACTAACTACAAAATGAAAAAACTAGTCTAAAATCCTAACTCTATATTCGCCTCACTTTTGCTTTTGAGTGCAGGTATTTATAGAAGAAATGGAGAGGGTAGAGGAGTATGAAGATAAGTAAATCTGGCAATTTTGAACTCCCCTTATCTTCAAACTTGATTTGAGGTGGATATTCAGTTCTGATCTGCAGTTTGTTGGCGTGTTGATGCTGAATATCACATATCAAATGATAGAATTAGATAATGATCAACATAATAGTTGTAGCTCTGTCAGTCTGCTTTCTGGATCATCTTGAATCATCAGAATGAGATTCTGTAGCAAAAGTTATGATTCGAATACTAAACTATATCCAGTCAGAATCTGGATCAAACTTGCTTCAACCAATCGATTCTGAGAGGATTCTTCTCAACCAGTTTTCAACCTCTTGATTTTGCCCTGATTCATTGAGTTTAAATTAATTCTGATTTAATTCAGATTTGGTGGGCTTTGGGCTCATTTCTCTTCATCTCCTTAAAGAATGGCCTGCAAATAAATTAAACAATTAATTAGGACAATGCAGGCTTTTATTCTATAATAAGTATGGAAATATGACACTAAATATGCAACATTAGCGACCATCACACCCCCATACTATCTTTTGCTCGTCCTCGAGCAAAAATAATTAAACTATACTACGGATTATTAGACCACTTTCGCAGGTCGCGCGATTGCACTGAGCATGTGCAACAAGCCGTTAAACCTCTAGGTCCCCCTAGAGGACGAGTTTTGTGTCCGTGAGGGTTTTCAGCGGATTACACCCATAAAATCCATAAAGAAAGGGAAACAAAGAGTTAGAATT
>JAVJIF010024702.1:0-47913 GCA_038442645.1 Agave tequilana | reverse complement strand
TATATTATTTGTAAACTATAAATATGACCTAATTTCTCTCCTTCTCCTTTACACCAAAATCCAAATCCCTCTACAATATCTGTATCTATAATTTCTTCTCATAATTCTCTACAAAATCTCTCTCCAAGACTCTAACTCTCCAAGTCTCCATAATTTTTCTACAAAATCTCTAGCACTCTCCAATTTTCGTACTCTCCATAGCAAGTGGAAGTTCGTCGCCAAAAGGCAAGGGCCAGCTTGATGAAAATCAATTCGTCGACAAAAATGATATTTTCGGTTTCTTGCAATTGTCTGAGATGAATTACGGCCTCGACACTGATGAATTGGAAATACATTCCGAAGAAAAGGCGCAAATCAATATTCCAACCCAAAGATCTGAAACCCAAGCCGACGATAGAGGCGAAGAAGATACCGCTACCGCTAGTCAAAAATTAAAGTCCGATTTTTTCATGCATCTTACGAAAAACAAGAATGAGTCAGGTATGGTCATTAGTGTAAGTTGCAGGTATTGTTCTAAAACTTATAAGGGCTCCACTTCTGGTGGCTTTGGAACATATCGAAAGCATCTGGAGAGGGTGCATCCTTATGAAGTCGGTTTCACACAAAGGCAAACTCAAATATTAAGGCACGATACTAATACCCCTTTATAATTTCATTTCTTCGATGTCAAAAATAGAGATGAATTAACACAAATGATTGTCGTTGAACACTTGTCTTTTAGTTTTAGTGAAAAATTAGGTTTTATAAATTATTGTAATAATGCATTAAATCTTCAAGCAATTAGAGTACTTACGATCACTCTTACACGAACATTATATAAGTTTTATAAAAAAGAATTACATGAATTTTTTATCACTTTCGATGGGCGCATCTCTATACGTAGCGATATATGGAATGATCTGATTGTATACGTGCATTGCATATTTAGTGTCACATTTTCTCATTTATTTTGTAATAAAACTCTGCTATTTAATTCATTTTAATGTCTAATGGTGTGCGGGGTAATTAATGAAGAGAAAAGAGAACTAGACCGGTTGATCCAATTCAATTCAGATATTTAGAGATAGAACTTTTAACTCAAGCAAATCAACGAAAATATACTCAAGTTATGGGGTTTCAAATCGGTTATGAGCTTTATTCTAAATGGAAGAGAAAAAAGGTGATTGTGAGCACAACCTTCTAGCAAGGAGCCATCCCAAGGAAATTGTGAGGGAAGATCGCTACCGCCAAGAGTGTCCCTGCGCAGGATGGCGGCTTTTTACCCTAACTCCCATGACCTAAAAAATAAGTAAGAAAAGAGGACAACAAGAAGAGTGATAGACTTGAAGAGGAATTGTTAAGGAACCAAATAGATCCAATTGCAACGGATGAATTTGTACTTGAGGCCATCCTGTTAGGATTTTCATGTACGATTGTGATTTTTTATTGGAAAGTGAATAGAAAAGTGTCTGATTTAAGAAAATTGAAGCAAAAGGTTGATTGTTTATAATTTTGAGTCAAATTGGTTCTCAATCTCTATTTTAAGATTCACCCGCTCCCCGTCCAGGCCCAAGTACCCCTCAACAGAGGTATTAGAGCCTGAGTTGTATCCCTAAGGGAATGAAATTCAATGTAAAGCCCGACAAGTGAGTTGTGAATTGACCAAGGTCATGTTTACCACGGGCGTGGAAATCTTTAGGTGGTTGAGCGTCGATTGAGACCAAGCTCATTGTATCCACAAATGAGATTCTTATGGATGCCCGAGATCTGCAGACAGTTGCAGCAAGCCTACGATGCATAAGAATAATGATTTAGATATATTCACACATGAGGGGAAATTTGCTGGGATATTTATATGCAAATGTAGTCCCACATCAAAAATTGAACAAAGAAATGATGGACTGAAATAGAAAGTTGGACCAATGCCTGATATCTTGCTTTCCGCCTTTATTTATAATCTATTTGCTCAAATCCCCGGTATCTGGGAACAACACGGACCCGACCCGTACCTGTATCATACCTTCTTATGATCAGGTATATACTGGATCTAAAAGTTAGACACATTCCTAAAATCAAGTAGGATTTGGGTATCTTTTATGTAAACCCTACCATTTAGTCATTGCATAATGACGGGTAGTGCCTATATTACTTGTCCCAAACCAATTAAAATAGTTGTCACAATAAATAAATAGTTATACAAATATTAATAATAGTAAATAAGTTATCATTATGTACTTGTTACTAAAATGAATTGACTTAATTAAAATAATAAGTTTATTTAACTATTAATATCTAACACTTTAACCATAGGAATAAAAACCAAAGCGCACTTCACATTTTCTTGCACAATCACTTTGTAGCCACAACTTTCATCCTCGTCCCCCTCCATTAGATCTAGAAGTTGAATTGGATAGGTAGTGACTCATTATGTGACACAAGAGGGAGGATATGCATTATTGAGGTTAGGAATTTGAGTTTCTCTTTTTGTTAAAGTGAAAAACTTTTATAATAATTTTACTCTCCAATTATATTATATTTTTCTAAAGTCTCATTTGTACTCCTGAATTTAGTGTATTATTGCCTACTGTTGTTTCTTTTTTGTAATTCTTTTGATATCATAATGTTTCTTAGTCATTTTGGTAAAATTTATATATACCCGACACAAGCCCTGGACCCAACCCGAACATGCCCACAAATAGGGTTGTCAAGTGGGTCGCACGACAACCCACACGGGCGCGGCCCGTTTGGGCCCGGGCCTGGCCCGGACCAGGTTCTCGGGCCAGGCTCGGACTAGGTTCAGCTCCCCATAGGCCGGAACTGGGTCAAGGAAAATCGGCCCATGGCCCGGGCAGGCTATGCCAGGCCCGGGCACAGGCGTTAGCACGGCCTAGTCGGCCCGGCTCTCCTGCCCCAATGACTCAAAGAGCCATTAGGCACTTGAAATGCGGCCCGACCAGGCCCGCATCTCCAACGGCTCTTTGAGCCATTGGAGAGGGGTTTTGCAATTATTTTTACAAAAAACCCCGACAGCTTCCCTGATGGCTATTTTAGCCATTGGGGGTATTTGTAAAAAAAACAAATTTGTAAATAACCCCTCAATTGGTAGGGGTTTATGGTGATTTTTTTTTAAAAAATTGCAAAAAAAACACTCCTCTTCCCCTCTATAAATACTCCATCTTCCCTACTCACTCCATTTCATCTCAAACAAAATCTCTAAAATTCTCAACTACAAAGGTACAAGCTCTTAAGTTCTCAAGCTCTTTCTCTCTCAAGCTTTACAAGCTCTCAAGTTCTCAAGCTCTCTCTCTCTCTCTCTCTCTCTCTCTCTCTCAAGCTTTCCCTACAAGCTCTACAAGTTCTCAACTTCTCAATCTCTGCAAGCTCCCTCGGTAATTCGGTGATTATGTTCTTGTAATATTAGAAATTAACAAATAAAATAGATGTCAATTCTTCATCAGCAGACCCTAGTCAAGTTTCTGGTTCTACATATCATGGTAGTTTTAGTTTGAGTAAAGAACAGTGAGAAGTTTTAAAAAAAATTTATTCGATACTCCATAAATTTCATTCACACAATACACATAAATTTCATTCACACAATACACAGATTTCATTCACACAATAGCTTTACAACCTGACTGATACAAGGAACTCTCTGATACCGGATGCAATCGAGATAAGCATATGCCGGAAGGATTAGCTGATGCGAAAAGAGAAGTCAAAATAAACAATTAACGATCTCATCAGAAAATGAATGAAGACTTTGCAATTTTTTATTTATGAATGATAAAATGTTTTAAAAGTTGTAATTTTTTTATTTATAAATGATAAATGTTTTCAAAATTTAATTTATACTTCAATTGTAATTGTATCCATTAATCCATTTTATTGGAATATTAATAAAAAAAATTACATTTTCATTTCACAACTTGTAATTTTCTTTGTCAATTTTTTCACTTAGGAATTCTTGAGATTTTTTAAAAAGAAATTTAGATTTTTTAGGACTTTTCTAAGAATTTTTAAATTTTTTTTAATAAATGGTCGGGTCCGGCCCGTGGCTGGGCTGGTTGGGTCGCGGACCGGACCCGAATTCTCTAAAGGGAACTCAGGCTCGGGTCGGGCCCAGGCCGATGCTGTTTGGCCGGGCGGGGCGGGCTCGGATCGGCTCACCGTGTCGGGCCCTGGCCTGCCCCTCCTGTTTGACATCCCTACCCACAAAAGGTAAGGTATGAGTCTTCGTAATAATACCCTACCTATAACCTGGAGGGTAGATCGAATATGTATGTGACCAGGACCTGGACCAAGACTCCTTCATAATAGGGATGGTGAAGGTCCAAAAGTGGTACCCATAAGGAGTTTGGGTCCTGGTCCGGGTACCATGGTACCCGAACCTGACCTAATAGCAGACCTACTCGGTACTCGGACCTGACCTGATAGCAGCCCTACTCCTAGTGCAGGCCCGAATGCTCCTCACAACAAATCGATTCTCCATCATGACAAAATTTAATGAGAAAACGAAAAAGAGGATTGCTCGTGTGCCTGACGATTGAAGTCGGCTACAAAATGTTGGATCTAAACTTGAGGAGTTCGGACCCTCCACTCATTGTCGGTATCTGACAAGAAATGCGACTGAACTTGAATGCGTAAAGCAGATCTGTCACGCCCCGCTTCCCAAAATACGCTGGAGCGGAGACGCGACACGAGTCGGCGACGCATATACGCAAGGAAAATACCTCACGTATACGTGCTAAGCCTAAAGTAACCTGAACAAGGTATAAATCTAAACCATAATAATCAAGGATCACTGCAATAATACATATAAAGACTACACATGATCTGGAATGAAATAAGGAACAGAATAGAAGCCAGGGTGATATACAGGAATCAAAGAATAATAGCAGGAATAAAGAAAGGAAAGAATACCAGAATCAAAAGAGAGAGAGTCTGGTTCCTCGCAAGGCGTACAGTCTCATCGTACATGTCACGCCCCGCTTCCCAAAATACGCAGAAACGGAGTCGCGACGAGAGTCGGCGACGTATATATACGCAAGGAAAATACCTCACGTATATACGCTAAGCCTAAATTAACCTGAACAAGCTATAAATCAGAACTATAATAATCATCGATCACTGCAATAATACATATAAGACTACACAGGATCTGAAATGAATGAGGAATAGAATAACAGGCTAAATGTGATGTACAAGAATCAAGGAATAATAGCAGGAAAAAGAAAATGCAAGAGTACCAGAATCAAAGGGAGAGTGGATCCAAGTCCTCGCAAAGTGTACAGTCTCAACGAACACCTGCACAATAGAAACAATCGTCCAATATCTGGACGTGCAAATCCAGGGTCGCCAGAACGCGACCATGGTGAGTGTGTGTGTAAAGGGAAAACAGCTCGTGCAGAAGAACAATGTGCATAATTAATAATAACAGATAACTGAAAGCACTAAATAATAGGATGAATAATAATACAACATGTATGTAGAACAAGGCAATTAACATAACTATAAACAATAACTGGCGTTATGATGTGTAACCTAGCATGTCACTAGTTATTATACAATCCAGTCATGGTTATGGTCATGTGTCTATCACAGTGATACAAATGTACAGTTAGGTGATATAGTCAGTCACAATACATTATAACAGTTTATTATCATTTATTATGTCAGCGAACACCAATTGCCACTTGTAATAGGCGCATCCCATACTACGCCTACTACACGTGTCAATCAGGGTCCTAACTTATTGAAATTAGTGGAAGAGACATTGTCCATGCTTTAGGTGAGTTCCGTACATACCCGGAACCACGGCCCAATCACCTGGCGCTGAACCAGGTCCTACCGCTAGGTAGTCAATATCAATAACAATAACAATGTGTCAATACAATGACAATATGAACAATACGGGATGTCAGTCATCCCCCGGAACCCTGCAGTGGAACCGTATCTCGGCTGCGCAACCTGTATCCTGGTCCACCAAAATACAGACGCTGTCTCCTCCATCAATTTCCCCAATCCCAATGTAAGTTGTCAATTTACATTATTATATTTAACAATCAATATCCATGTTATTTCGATTACTAGGACGATACAGTGATAATAACAATATCAATGTGACAATAACAATGTGAACAATAATACCGTGTAGAGACGGTAGAACAATATAACAATGAATGTGTTACGGTCCAACAATATTTTCCCAGTGACTTTCAATAACATGAATCAATACAACAAGAACTAGATAATACTCTACAGCCAGTCTCATCTGAAACCGGTCAATATCTCATATGCCTGTACTGCATATAACAATAGCCGATCTCAATAGTCATCATGAACCTACCCTCAATAGTCATCCTGACCGTCAAATATCACTCTATGGTCAAGGTATCTAACATGGTAAGCCATCACCAATACATCTGTATCTCAGTAACTCTCAATAATTGAAATAACAAATGCTCTTACACATCTATTCTGATCTCCACACTCCAATCTGATCAAAGTCATCGCACACTCACTCTATCAAGGTCAAACATAAGGTCCCAAAGTCGAGTAACATATCCGAGATATATCTAAGATCTATCAGGTCAGGTCAATTCAATCAATACCTATTTTCTCAAATTAGATCCATCCAACTATAGTCAAGATCATAACCATCATAGTTCAATAGCCAAATCTTGAATACAAGCAACACAATCTAGTGAAACCCATCAAGATCATCACCGTCTAGCTTCAAAACAAAACGATATAAATACCAAATCTCCAACAATATGATACAATGCTTGCGTACAATCCCCAAGTCCTTGCTTTCAACAATGATTAAAGCATTGCTTTCAACAATTACCAAGCATAAGTAAGCACCAGAGACCACAAATACTGAATGAGAGAGACTTGCATCTCTATATGGTTACCAAACGAGTGCTTCAACATCACACTGGAAATACAACTCTTCAAACTACAGCATAAAGCTGGCACCAAGTAAATGATCACGGAATCTTGGCGAGTAGCTAGATGATGGTATATTCTAAATAAATGCTCTGCAAACTATGATCAAGTTTGGGCAAAACTGTGATCTATATTATGCACAACAAAAGGGTTTCTGTGTTCTTTTCTGCTTTGGTAAATGATAAGAACACCAATCAGTACCCAATGCTAACTGAATCAAAACTTTTCTTTCCTGTCATTTTGGTACTGTCAGAAACAAAGTACTTTCCAATTGATCTCACTGGATGCTTGTGAACAAGATACAACATGAAAGCAGTCATCTAAATGATTGGTTGACACTAAAGCATGTCTCAGTAAAAAGGCCCAAGATAAAAATGCAAAAAGGGTATTATGATAGCAAAATTTTAAATCTAGTTAGCACCATTTATGTACTTCTGGAAGCCAACCAGACCATAGAAGGCTAAATATTACTCCTAATATACATAAATGGATAGCATAAGCACCATCAGTTTTGAGTAGGCCCATGAAAATATCTAACCAATGCTATTTGACAGGGAAAAAGTAGCATCTGTAACATTTTGTTCCGGACCAAAACTCAAACTTCTGAACTAAAATACCAAACCTTGACCTCATCCTGTCGATGAAGATCAGAGAGGGTCACTATAGTGTATCATCATTTGTTTTTTTTTTTTTTTTTTTTACGACTTGATCAGAAAGGATTTTTCACGTCTCCAACACTGCAAACATGTTTTCCAACCAATGACACTCCAGAGGTGATTCTTTCCATTCATTCAAAACCTATCACTATCCCACACAGCCATCTAAAACATAAGCTCCTAAAACACCAAACAACACCAAAAACCCCACTCCAGTCTAGCATTAACCATTTCCAAAGACCCTTAACAATATTAAGTTTTCAGAATTAAGATCAAATAGAAAGCAATAGAAGACCTCAATCCTCATTTCATTCGCTCACTCTCCTAGAACAGAACACAAGCTAGAGGTTTTCCGAGACAGCTGCCTACTCCTACTAACTAAAATTTGTAAATCCTAATGTACATCAAAATAAGGTCCAGTAACTTCATCAACTCATCAAAACATTACCAATAACAACTTTAATTGACCAATATGCTTCAATACTTAGCATTACGAACAAAAACATTAAAAACTCACCTCGAGCAAGGCGCGAATGGCAAGCTTGATCGTCTCCTGCCCTGACCACTTCCTTTGACTGAGAGAGAGAAAGAAGAAGGGTTCACGCAATGGTGCTGTTGTTGTTGCTGTGAAGAAGAGAAGGGGGCGGCCACGGGGAGACTCGGGTGCTGTCGCGTGCTTGTGGAGGCCGAGGAGGGTGGGGCGTTGTGTTGTGCTGCCGTGGCTGGAGGCGGCTGTGAGAAGAAGATTAAAAAGGAATTAGGTTTAGGTTTAGGATTAGGATTATATATAGGGTTAATGGGTATTGGGTGTGAATCTATTATTTAATAGGTTGGTGGGTTTGGGTATAGATAGATAATGGGTAATGAAAACGGGTTTGGATATGGGTAATGAGTATGGGTAGTAGGTAGGATTAGGAATCCAATAGATTAATGGGTTAGATTGGGCTTGACTAATGGGTTTGGACTAAAAAGATAATAGGTAGGAACAAGGATATAAGGATCATAGGCTCATGGGTAAGGAAATATGGAAAAGAATAGGAAATAATAAAGGTAGTAATAATAATAAGAATAATGATAATAATAATAGGTAATATAATAATATACCTAATAATGCTAAATATACATATAAGGCCAAATTACCATTTCTCATCTTAAAATAATTTGCTTATTTAATATAATAATAATTACAAGAAGAAGTAATAAATTACTTTAAATTGATAATCTTAATAAAATAATTAGTAGAGCAGAATAAATGCTGTAGGAAAATAAAAATACAGTAATACTAATTAGGGATATTACATTCTACCCACCTTAATAAAAATTTCGTCCTCGAAATTTAAATAAAAGTAGGGAATGATAAAAGAGTCAAAATACAGGGGAAAACAATTAAGCTTCCATGTCGCCTCGCTGGGACACCACGATTCCGCTGCGCGCTCTGATCTCTGCTATCAGTTCAACGGGAAGCGATCAACTCAGGGGATAAAAGCAGAGAATATAGAAACGGAAGAAACGATAAGAATCAAGATAGGACCAAGATTACTTTAAAAGAAGAGATGCAATCAGAGAGGTCGAAAAATTAAAGAGATAGATTTTCAAAGGGAGGACAGTCAATTCCAAATGAACTGAATATCATAATGGATAGTATATGTATATTGCAGTATAATTATAGCTCGTTTCAAGTTACAGGTAAGAATCAGGTCCGTTTTATGTCAAAATCTGGCTCTGATACCAAAGAAAACCCTGTCACGCCCCGCTTCCCAAAATACGCGGAAACGGAGTCGCGACGAGAGTCGGCGACGTATATACGCAAGGAAAATACCTCACGTATATACGCTAAGCCTAAATTAACCTGAACAAGTTATAAATCAGATTTATAATAATCATCGATCACTGCAATAATACATATAAGACTACACAGGATCTGAAATGAATGAGGAATAGAATAACAGGCTAAATGTGATGTACAAGAATCAAGGAATAATAGCAGGAAAAAGAAAATGCAAGAGTACCAGAATCAAAGGGAGAGTGGATCCAGCTCCTCGCAAAGCGTACAGTCTCAACGAACACCTGCACAATAGAAACAATCGTCCAATATCTGGACGTGCAAATCCAGGGTCGCCAGAACGCGACCATGGTGAGTGTGTGTGTAAAGTGAAAACAGCTCGTGCAGAAGAACAATGTGCATAATTAATAATAACAGATAACTGAAAGCACTAAATAATAGGATGAACAATGAATAACAACATGTATGTAGAACAAGGCAATTAACATAACTGTAAACAATAACTGACGTTATGATGTGTAACCTAGCATGTCACTAGTTATTATACAATCCAGTCATGGTTATGGTCATGTGTCTATCACAGTGATACAAATGTACAGTTAGGTGAAATAGTCAGTCACAATACATTATAACAGTTTATTATCATTTATTATGTCAGCGAACACCAATTGCCACTTGTAATAGGCGCATCCCATACTACGCCTACTACACGTGTCAATCAGGGTCCTAACTTATTGAAATTAGTGGAAGAGACATTGTCCATGCTTTAGGTGGGTTCCGTACATACCCGGAACCACGGCCCAATCACCTGGCGCTGAACCAGGTCCTATCGCTAGGTAGTCAATATCAATAACAATAACAATGTGTCAATACAATGACAATATGAACAATACGGGATGTCAGTCATCCCCCGGAACCCTGCAGTGGAACCGTATCTCGGCTGCGCAACCTGTATACTAGGTCCCCCAAAATACAGACGCTGTCTCCTCCATCAATTTCCCCAATCCCAATGTAAGTTGTCAATTTACATTATTATATTTAACAATCAATATCCATGTTATTTCGATTACTAGGACGAAACAGTGACAATGACAATATCAATGTGACAATAACAATGTGAACAATAATACCGTGTAGACGGTAGAACAATATAACAATGAATGTGTTACGGTCCAACAATATTTTCCCAGTGACTTTCAATAACATGAATCAATACAACAATAGAACTAGATAATACTCTACAGACAGTCTCATCTGAAACCGGTCAATATCTCATATGCCTGTACTGCATATAACAATAGCCGATCTCAATAGTCATCATGAACCTACCCTCAATAGTCATCCTGACCGTCAAATATCACTCTATGGTCAAGGTATCTAACATGGTAAGCCATCACCAATACATCTGTATCTCAGTAACTCTCAATAATTGAAATAACAAATGCTCTGACACATCTATTCTGATCTCCACACTCCAATCTGATCAAAGTCATCGCACACTCACTCTATCAAGGTCAAACATAAGTCCCAAAGTCGAGTAACATATCCGAGATATATCTAAGATCTATCAGGTCAGGTCAATTCAATCAATACCTATTTTCTCAAATTAGATCCATCCAACTATAGTCAAGATCATAACCATCATAGTTCAATAGCCAAATCTTGAATACAAGCAACACAATCTAGTGAAACCCATCAAGATCATCACCGTCTAGCTTCAAAACAAAACGATATAAATACCAAATCTCCAACAATATGATACAATGCTTGCGCACAATCCCCAAGTCCTTGCTTTCAACAATGATTAAAGCATTGCTTTCAACAATTACCAAGCATAAGTAAGCACCAGAGACCACAAATACTGAATGAGAGAGACTTGCATCTCTATATGGTTACCAAACGAGTGCTTCAACATCACACTGGAAATACAACTCTTCAAACTACAGCATAAAGCTGGCACCAAGTAAATGATCACGGAATCTTGGCGAGTAGCTAGATGATGGTATATTCTAAATAAATGCTCTGCAAACTATGATCAAGTTTGGGCAAAACTGTGATCTATATTATGCACAACAAAAGGGTTTCTGTGTTCTTTTCTGCTTTGGTAAATGATAAAACACCAATCAGTACCCAATGCCAACTGAATCAAAACTTTTCTTTTCCTGTCATTTTGGTACTGTCAGAAACAAAGTACTTTCCAATTGATCTCACTAGATGCTTGTGAACAAGATACAACATGAAAGCAGTCATCTAAATGATTGGTTGACACTAAAGCTTGTCTCAGTAAAAAGGCCCAAGATAAATTTGCAAAAAGGGTATTATGATAGCAAAATTTTAAATCTAGTTAGCACCATTTATGTACTTCTGGAAGCCAACCAGACCATAGAAGGCTAAATTTACTCCTAATATACATAAATGGATAGCATAAGCACCATCAGTTTAGAGTAGGCCCATGAAAATATCTAACCAATGCTATTTGACAGGGAAAAAGTAGCATCTGTAACATTTTGTTCCGGACCAAAACTCAAACTTCTGAACTAAAATACCAAACCTTGACCTCATCCTGTCGATGAAGATCAGAGAGGGTCACTATAGTGTATCATCATTTGTTTTTTTTTTTTTTTTTTTTTTTTACGACTTGATCAGAAAGGATTTTCACGTCTCCAACACTGCAAACATGTTTTCCAACCAATGACACTCCAGAGGTGATTCTTTCCATTCATTCAAAACCTATCACTATCCCACACAGCCATCTAAAACATAAGCTCCTAAAACACCAAACAACACCAAAGCCCCACTCCAGTCTAGCATTAACCATTTCCAAAGACCCTTAACAATATTAAGTTTTCAGAATTAAGATCAAATAGAAAGCAATAGAAGACCTCAATCCTCATTTCATTCGCTCACTCTCCTAGAACAGAACACAAGCTAGAGGTTTTCCGAGACAGCTGCCTACTCCCTAACTAAAATTTGTAAATCCTAATGTACATCAAAATAAGGTCCAGTAACTTCATCAACTCATCAAAACATTACCAAATAACAACTTTAATTGACCAATATGCTTCAATACTTAGCATTACGAACAAAAACATTAAAAACTCACCTCGAGCAAGGCGCGAATGGCAAGCTTGATCGTCTCCTGCCCTGACACTTCCTTTGACTGAGAGAGAGAAAGAAGAAGGGTTCACGCAATGGTGCTGTTGTTGTTGCTGTGAAGAAGAGAGGGGGCGGCCACGGGGAGACTCGGGTGCTGTCGCGTGCTTGTGGAGGCCGAGGAGGGTGGGGCGTTGTGTTGTGCTGCCGTGGCTGGAGGCGGCTGTGAGAAGAAGATTAAAAAGGAATTAGGTTTAGGTTTAGGATTAGGATTATATATAGGGTTAATGGGTATTGGGTGTGAATCTATTATTTAATAGGTTGGTGGGTTTGGGTATAGATAGATAATGGGTAATGAAAACGGGTTGGATACGGGTAATGAGTATGGGTAGTAGGTAGGATTAGGAATCCAATAGATTAATGGGTTGGATTGGGCTTGACTAATGGTTTTGGACTAAAAAGATAATAGGTAGGAACAAGGATATAAGGATCATAGGCTCATGGGTAAGGAAATATGGAAAAGAATAGGAAATAATAAAGGTAGTAATAATAATAAGAATAATGATAATAATAATAGGTAATAATAATAATACCTAATAATGCTAAATATACATATAAGGCCAAATTACCATTTCTCATCTTAAAATAATTTGCTTATTTAATATAATAATAATTACAAGAAGAAGTAATAAATTACTTTAAATTGATAATCTTAATAAAATAATTAGTAGAGCAGAATAAATGCTGTAGGAAAATAAAAATACAGTAATACTAATTAGGGATATTACATTCTACCCACCTTAATAAAAATTTCGTTCTCGAAATTTAAATAAAAGTAGGGAATGATAAAAGAGTCAAAATACAGGGGAAAACAATTAAGCTTCCATGTCGCCTCGCTGGGACACCACAATTCCGCTGCGCGCTCTGATCTCTGCTATCAGTTCAACGGGAAGCGATCAACTCAGGAGATAAAAGCAGAGAATATAGAAACGGAAGAAACGATAAGAATCAAGATAGGACCAAGATTACTTTAAAAGAAGAGATGCAATCAGAGAGGTCGAAAGATTAAAGAGATAGATTTTCAAAGGGAGGACAGTCAATTTCAAATGAACTGAATATCATAATGGATAGTATATATATATTGCAGTGTAATTATAGCTCGTTTCAAGTTACAGGTAAGAATCAGGTCGTTTTATGTCGAAATCTGGCTCTGATACCAAAGAAAACCCTGTCACGCCCCGCTTCCCAAAATACGCGGAAACGGAGTCGCGACGAGAGTCGGCGACGTATATACGCAAGGAAAATACCTCACGTATATACGCTAAGCCTAAATTAACCTGAACAAGTTATAAATCAGAACTATAATAATCATCGATCACTGCAATAATACATATAAGACTACACATGATCTGAAATGAATGAGGAATAGAATAACAGGCTAAATGTGATGTACAAGAATCAAGGAATAATAGCAGGAAAAAGAAAATGCAAGAGTACCAGAATCAAAGGGAGAGTGGATCCAGCTCCTCGTAAAGCGTACAGTCTCAACGAACACCTGCACAATAGAAACAATCGTCCAATATCTGGACGTACAAATCCAGGGTCGCCAGAACGCGACCATGGTGAGTGTGTGTGTAAAGTGAAAACAGCTCGTGCAGAAGAACAATGTGCATAATTAATAATAACAGATAACTGAAAGCACTAAATAATAGGATGAACAATGAATAACAACATGTATGTAGAACAAGGCAATTAACATAACTGTAAACAATAACTGACGTTATGATGTGTAACCTAGCATGTCACTAGTTATTATACAATCCAGTCATGGTTATGGTCATGTGTCTATCACAGTGATACAAATGTACAGTTAGGTGATATAGTCAGTCACAATACATTATAACAGTTTATTATCATTTATTATGTCAGCGAACACCAATTGCCACTTGTAATAGGCGCATCCCATACTACGCCTACTACACGTGTCAATCAGGGTCCTAACTTATTAAAATTAGTGGAAGAGACATTGTCCATACTTTAGGTGGGTTCCGTACATACCCGGAACCACGGCCCAATCACCTGGCGCTGAACCAGGTCCTACCGCTAGGTAGTCAATATCAATAACGATAACAATGTGTCAATACAATGACAATATGAACAATACGGGATGTCAGTCATCCCCCGGAACCCTGCAGTGGAACCGTATCTCGGCTGCGCAACCTGTATACTAGGTCCACCCAAAATACAGACGCTGTCTCCTCCATCAATTTCCCCAATCCCAATGTAAGTTGTCAATTTACATTATTATATTTAACAATCAATATTCATGTTATTTCGATTACTAGGACGAAACAGTGACAATAACAATATCAATGTGACAATAACAATGTGAACAATAATACCGTGTAGACGGTAGAACAATATAACAATGAATGTGTTACGGTCCAACAATATTTTCCCAGTGACTTTCAATAACATGAATCAATACAACAATAGAACTAGATAATACTCTACAGACAGTCTCATCTGAAACCGGTCAATATCTCATATGCCTGTACTGCATATAACAATAGCCGATCTCAATAGTCATCATGAACCTACCCTCAATAGTCATCCTGACCGTCAAATATCACTCTATGGTCAAGGTATCTAACATGGTAAGCCATCACCAATACATCTGTATCTCAGTAACTCTCAATAATTGAAATAACAAATGCTCTTACACATCTATTCTGATCTCCACACTCCAATCTGATCAAAGTCATCCCACACTCACTCTATCAAGGTCAAACATAAGGTCCCAAAGTCGAGTAACATATCCGAGATATATCTAAGATCTATCAGGTCAGGTCAATTCAATCAATACCTATTTTCTCAAATTAGATCCATCCAACTATAGTCAAGATCATAACCATCATAGTTCAATAGCCAAATCTTGAATACAAGCAACACAATCTAGTGAAACCCATCAAGATCATCACCGTCTAGCTTCAAAACAAAACGATATAAATACCAAATCTCCAACAATATGATACAATGCTTGCGCACAATCCCCAAGTCCTTGCTTTCAACAATGATTAAAGCATTGCTTTCAACAATTACCAAGCATAAGTAAGCACCAGAGACCACAAATACTGAATGAGAGAGACTTGCATCTCTATATGGTTACCAAACGAGTGCTTCAACATCACACTGGAAATACAACTCTTCAAACTACAGCATAAAGCTGGCACCAAGTAAATGATCACGGAATCTTGGCGAGTAGCTAGATGATGGTATATTCTAAATAAATGCTCTGCAAACTATGATCAAGTTTGGGCAAAACTGTGATCTATATTATGCACAACAAAAGGGTTTCTGTGTTCTTTTCTGCTTTGGTAAATGATAAGAACACCAATCAGTACCCAATGCCAACTGAATCAAAACTTTTCTTTTCCTGTCATTTTGGTACTGTCAGAAACAAAGTACTTTCCAATTGATCTCACTGGATGCTTGTGAACAAGATACAACATGAAAGCAGTCATCTAAATGATTGGTTGACACTAAAGCTTGTCTCAGTAAAAAGGCCCAAGATAAAAATGCAAAAGGGTATTATGATAGTAAAATTTTAAATCTAGTTAGCACCATTTATGTACTTCTGGAAGCCAACTAGACCATAGAAGGCTAAATATTACTCCTAATATACATAAATGGATAGCATAAGCACCATCAGTTTTGAGTAGGCCCATGAAAATATCTAACCAATGCTATTTGACAGGGAAAAAGTAGCATCTGTAACATTTTGTTCCGGACCAAAACTCAAACTTCAGAACTAAAATACCAAACCTTGACCACATCCTGTCGATGAAGATCAGAGAGGGTCACTATAGTGTATCATCATTTGTTTTTTTTTTTTTTTTTTTTTTTACGACTTGATCAGAAAGGATTTTTCACGTCTCCAACACTGCAAACATGTTTTCCAACCAATGACACTCCAGAGGTGATTCTTTCCATTCATTCAAAACCTATCACTATCCCACACAGCCATCTAAAACATAAGCTCCTAAAACACCAAACAACACCAAAAACCCCACTCCAGTCTAGCATTAACCATTTCCAAAGACCCTTAACAATATTAAGTTTTCAGAATTAAGATCAAATAGAAAGCAATAGAAGACCTCAATCCTCATTTCATTCGCTCACTCTCCTAGAACAGAACACAAGCTAGAGTTTTTCCGAGACAGCTGCCTACTCCCTAACTAAAATTTGTAAATCCTAATGTACATCAAAATAAGGTCCAGTAACTTCATCAACTCATCAAAACATTATCAAATAACAACTTTAATTGACCAATATGCTTCAATACTTAGCATTACGAACAAAAACATTAAAAACTCACCTCGAGCAAGGCGCGAATGGCAAGCTTGATCGTCTCCTGCCCTGACACTTCCTTTGACTGAGAGAGAGAAAGAAGAAGGGTTCACGCAATGGTGCTGTTGTTGTTGCTGTGAAGAAGAGAAGGGGGCGGCCACGGGGAGACTCGGGTGCTGTCGCGTGCTTGTGGAGGCCGAGGAGGGTGGGGCGTTATGTTGTGCTGCCGTGGCTAGAGGCGGCTGTGAGAAGAAGATTAAAAAGGAATTAGGTTTAGGTTTAGGATTAGGATTATATATAGGGTTAATGGGTATTGGGTGTGAATCTATTATTTAATAGGTTGGTGGGTTTGGGTATAGATAAATAATGGGTAATGAAAACGGGTTTGGATACGGGTAATGAGTATGGGTAGTAGGTAGGATTAGGAATCCAATAGATTAATGGGTTGGATTGGCTTGACTAATGGGTTTGGACTAAAAAGATAATAGGTAGGAACAAGGATATAAGGATCATAGGCTCATGGGTAAGGAAATATGGAAAAGAATAGGAATAATAAAGGTAGTAATAATAATAAGAATAATGATAATAATAATAGGTAATAATAATAATATCTAATAATGCTAAATATACATATAAGGCCAAATTACCATTTCTCATCTTAAAATAATTTGCTTATTTAATATAATAATAATTACAAGAAGAAGTAATAAATTACTTTAAATTGATAATCTTAATAAATAATTAGTAGAGCAGAATAAATGCTGTAGGAAAATAAAAATACAGTAATACTAATTAGGGATATTACATTCTACACCCACCTTAATAAAAATTTCGTCCTCGAATTTAAATAAAAGTAGGGAATGATAAAAGAGTCAAAATACATGGGAAAACAATTAAGCTTCCATGTCGCCTCGCTGGGACACCACGATTCCGCTGCGCGCTCTGATCTCTGCTATCAGTTCAACGGGAAGCGATCAACTCAAGGGATAAAAGCAGAGAAAATAGAAACGGAAGAAATGATAAGAATCAAGATAGGACCAAGATTACTTTAAAAGAAGAGATGCAATCAGAGAGGTCGAAAGATTAAAGAGATAGATTTTCAAAGGGAGGACAGTCAATTCCAAATGAACTGAATATCATAATGGATAGTATATGTATATTGCAGTGTAATTATAGCTCGTTTCAAGTTACAGGTAAGAATCAGGTCTGTTTTATGTAGAAATCTGGCTCTGATAAAACCACAATCCTGTCACGCCCCGCTTCCCAAATACGCGGAAACGGAGTCGCGACGAGAATCGGCGACGTATATACGCAAGGAAAATACCTCACGTATATACGCTAAGCCTAAATTAACCTGAATAAGTTATAAATCAGAACTATAATACATCGATCACTGCAATAATACATATAAGATTACACAGGATCTGAAATGAATGAGGAATAGAATAACAGGCTAAATGTGATGTACAAGAATCAAGGAATAATAGCAGGAAAAAGAAATGCAAGAGTACCAGAATCAAAGGGAGAGTGGATCCAGCTCCTCGCAAAGCGTACAGTCTCAACGAACACCTGCACAATAGAAACAATCGTCCAATATATGGACGTGCAAATCCAGGGTCGCCAGAACGCGACCATGGTGAGTGTGTGTGTAAAGGGAAAACAGCTCGTGCAGAAGAACAATGTGCATAATTAATAATAACAGATAACTGAAAGCACTAAATAATAGGATGAACAATGAATAACAACATGTATGTTAGAACAAGGCAATTAACTTAACTGTAAACAATAACTGACGTTATGATGTGTAACCTAGCATGTCACTAGTTATTATACAATCCAGTCATGGTTGTGGTCATGTGTCTATCACTGTGATACAAATGTACAGTTAGGTGATATAGTCAGTCACAATACATTATAACAGTTTATTATCATTTATTATGTCAGCGAACACCAATTGCCACTTGTAATAGGCGCATCCCATACTACGCCTACTACACGTGTCAATCAGGGTCCTAACTTATTAAAATAAGTGGAAGAGACATTGTCCATGCTTTAGGTGGGTTCCGTACATACCCGGAACCACGGCCCAATCACCTGGCGCTGAACCAGGTCCTACCGCTAGGTAGTCAATATCAATAACGATAACAATGTGTCAATACAATGATAATATGAACAATACGGGATGTCAGTCATCCCCCGGAACCCTGCAGTGGACCGTATCTCGGCTGCGCAACCTGTATACTAGGTCCACCCAAAATACAGACGTTGTCTCCTCCATCAATTTCCCCAATCCCATATAAGTTGTCAATTTACATTATTATTTAACAATCAATATCCATGTTATTTCGATTACTAGGACGAAACAGTGACAATAACAATATCAATGTGACAATAACAATGTGAACAATAATACCGTGTAGACGGTAGAACAATATAACAATGAATGTGTTACGGTCCAACAATATTTTCCCAGTGACTTTCAATAACATGAATCAATACAACAATAGAACTAGATAATACTCTACAGCCAGTCTCATCTGAAACCGGTCAATATCTCATATGCCTGTACTGTACTGCATATACAATAGCCGATCTCAATAGTCATCATGAACCTACCCTCAATAGTCATCCTGACCGTCAAATATCACTCTATGGTCAAGGTATCTAACATGGTAAGCCATCACCAATACATCTGTATCTCAGTAACTCTCAATAATTGAAATAACAAATGCTCTGACACATCTATTCTGATCTCCACACTCCAATCTGATCAAAGTCATCGCACACTCACTCTATCAAGGTCAAACATATGGTCCCAAAGTCGAGTAACATATCCGAGATATATCTAAGATCTATCAGGTCAGGTCAATTCAATCAATACCTATTTTCTCAAATTAGATCCATCCAACTATAGTCAAGATCATAACCATCATAGTTCAATAGCCAAATCTTGAATACAAGCAACACAATCTAGTGAAACCCATCAAGATCATCACCGTCTAGCTTCAAAACAAAACGATATAAATACCAATCTCCAACAATATGATACAATGCTTGCGCACAATCCCCAAGTCCTTGCTTTCAACAATGATTAAAGCATTGCTTTCAACAATTACCAAGCATAAGTAAGCACCAGAGACCACAAATACTGAATGAGAGAGACTTGCATCTCTATATGGTTACCAAACGAGTGCTTCAACATCACACTGGAAATACAACTCTTCAAACTACAGCATAAAGCTTGCACCAAGTAAATGATCACGGAATCTTGGCGAGTAGCTAGATGATGGTATATTCTAAATAAATGCTCTGCAAACTATGATCAAGTTTGGGCAAAACTGTGATCTATATTATGCACAACAAAAGGGTTTCTGTGTTCTTTTCTGCTTTGGTAAATGATAAGAACACCAATCAGTACCCAATGCCAACTGAGTCAAAACTTTTCTTTTCCTGTCATTTTGGTACTGTCAGAAACAAAGTACTTTCCAATTGATCTCACTGGATGCTTGTGAACAAGATACAACATGAAAGCAGTCATCTAAATGATTGGTTGACACTAAAGCTTGTCTCAGTAAAAAGGCCCAAGATAAAAATGCAAAAAGGGTATTATGATAGCAAAATTTTAAATCTAGTTAGCACCATTTATGTACTTCTGGAAGCCAACCAGACCATAGAAGGCTAAATATTACTCCTAATATACATAAATGGATAGCATAAGCACCATCAGTTTTGAGTAGGCCCATGAAAATATCTAACCAATGCTATTTGACAGGGAAAAAGTAGCATCTGTAACATTTTGTTCCGGACCAAAACTCAAACTTCTGAACTAAAATACCAAACCTTGACCTCATCCTGTCGATGAAGATCAGAGAGGGTCACTATAGTGTATCATCATTTGTTTTTTTTTTTTTTTTTTTACGACTTGATCAGAAAGGATTTTTCACGTCTCCAACACTGCAAACATGTTTTCCAACCAATGACACTCCAGAGGTGATTCTTTCCATTCATTCAAAACCTATCACTATCCCACACAACCATCTAAAACATAAGCTCCTAAAACACCAAACAACACCAAAAACCCCACTCCAGTCTAGCATTAACCATTTCCAAAGACCCTTAACAATATTAAGTTTTCAGAATTAAGATCAAATAGAAAGCAATAGAAGACCTCAATCCTCATTTCATTCGCTCACTCTCCTAGAACAGAACACAAGCTAGAGGTTTTCCGAGACAGCTGCCTACTCCCTAACTAAAATTTGTAAATCCTAATGTACATCAAAATAAGGTCCAGTAACTTCATCAACTCATCAAAACATTACCAAATAACAACTTTAATTGACCAATATGCTTCAATACTTAGCATTACGAACAAAAACATTAAAAACTCACCTCGAGCAAGGCGCGAATGGCAAGCTTGATCGTCTCCTGCCCTGACACTTCCTTTGACTGAGAGAGAGAAAGAAGAAGGGTTCACGCAATGGTGCTGTTGTTGTTGCTGTGAAGAAGAGAAGGGGGCGGCCACGGGGAGACTCGGATGCTGTCGCGTGCTTGTGGAGGCCGAGGAGGGTGGGGCGTTGTGTTGTGCTGCCGTGGCTGGAGGCGGCTGTGAGAAGAAGATTAAAAAGGAATTAGGTTTAGGTTTAGGATTAGGATTATATATAGGGTTAATGGGTATTGGGTGTGAATCTATTATTTAATAGGTTGGTGGGTTTGGGTATAGATAGATAATGGGTAATGAAAACGGGTTTGGATACGGGTAATGAGTATGGGTAGTAGGTAGGATTAGGAATCCAATAGATTAATGGGTTGGATTGGGCTTGACTAATGGGTTTGGACTAAAAAGATAATAGGTAGGAACAAGGATATAAGGATCATAGGCTCATGGGTAAGGAAATATGGAAAAGAATAGGAAATAATAAAGGTAGTAATAATAATAAGAATAATGATAATAATAATAGGTAATAATAATAATATCTAATAATGCTAAATATACATATAAGGCCAAATTACCATTTCTCATCTTAAAATAATTTGCTTATTTAATATAATAATAATTACAAGAAGAAGTAATAAATTACTTTAAATTGATAATCTTAATAAAATAATTAGTAGAGCAGAATAAATGCTGTAGGAAAATAAAAATACAGTATTACTAATTAGGGATATTACAGTACATCTGCACAATAGAACAAGCGTCCAATATCTAGACGTGCAAATCCAGGGTCGTCAGAAAGCGACCTAGTGAGTGTGTGTGTAAAGGGGAGAGCTCGTGCATATAAACAAGGTGCATAAAGCAATAATAAGAATAACTGCAGATATAAGATAATCAAATAACATGATACATAAGCAACTGAATAACAATAGTAAGAATAAGAGTACAGGTACAAGACAAGTAAAACAACTGTATTAAACAACAGATGTTTAGGTGTATATCCTAGCAATATCACTAACCTAGTACATAATCTGGTCCTGATTACAATCATGTGTCTATCATAATGATATATATAAATATACAATCAGGTGATTACAGTCAGTCACAATACATCAACAGTTTATTATTAATTATGTCAGCGAACACCAATTGTCACATGTAATAGACGCATCCCATATTACGCCTACCACACATGCCAATCGATGTCCTCAGTTATTGAAACTGATCGGTTGGAGACATTGTCTATGCTTTAGGTGGGTCCCGTGCATACCCGGGACCACGGTCCAGACTCCTGGCACTGAACCAGGACCTACCGCAAGGTAGTCAGGAACATGTAAACAGGAACAGGAAACAGGACGGGGTGTCAGTCACCCCACGGGAACCCTGCAGTGGAACCCTCTTTCGGCTGCGCAACCTAAATCCTAGATCCACCCAAAATACAGACGTTGTCTTCTCCATCAATCTCCCCAATCCTAGTGTAAGTTGTCATGTTATTAGTTTATTAAGATTATTTAATGTACATGTTACTTGAATTACTGGGATAACTCGGTGATAGACATGGTAACAACGTCAACATGTGTAATCAAGATGCCAGTATAACAGGAATATATAACAAGTATAACATGAAAGTGTTGTTAACGTATAACAATATTTTCCCAGCAATTAATGGTAACATGGACATGATAGTTATCAGGTAGATACCAAGTATAATTAGTCAGGTTTCTCATGTAAATCAAGTATCTAAGATGAGTAATAACCTACTGCCATGAATAGAATAATTCGGGCAATGTATATAATCAACTCATATCCTCAAAGTCATCGATATATCCATCCTCTAAGTCATCAATAAATCAGATCGATCAATAACTGTCATAAAACTCCGAACATGTAATATAGTCACCGATATCAATGAAATCACTCTCATAACAACTCTATCTCCCTAACTGAATGATCAGTAACTAAACATGAAGCACATGGTGCATCCTCGAGATCAAATTAAACTTATTCAACCATAATCAAGATCATCACACACTCTCACTCTATCAAGGTCAATCACAGGATCTCAAAATCAAATAACATATCAAGTATATATATCTCTCTAAAATTCACATGGTCAGGTCAACCCAATCAACATCTATTTCTTAACCCTCAAGTCACTCCAAGCTAATTGAGTCTATTTGACAAGTCAAAGATCTCATCTCTTAAATAAGAACCTCCTATTTAATCAATCATCGATATCTAAATTAATTAAGATCATAATTAAAAGTGTACTGTAACTCAAGTTAATAAATAACAATAATGTCACCAGTAAAATAGAATAAATACTTTAGAAAAATAAAAATACAGTATTTTAGATTAGGGATATTACAAGATCAGATGTTTCTGGTGACAGGGTGCCAAATCTAACGAACGAGGATGGAAGACGCGCCTCGTATGTATGCTTGACGTTGAGAGCAGATTCGAAAGTTTGAATCACTCCTTAATTGATACGTCCCTTCACTCCCATACAACCCTGAGAGGCCGACCTAGACACAATGCGCTAGAATCTTTTGAGAAAAAGTTCGCGGTTAACCGTCAATCTATACACACACTCTATCCACATGTCCACCCGCAGAGATTCGAATTGGTGGACCACTAGATAACAAACCCAGTGGCCTGACCAGCGGGTTACTAGCTAGGAACGAAAGTGACTCTTGCATGTTGCGAGGTAGAGATTTTGGTTAATAATGATATTGTCTTTACATCAAGCAGGGTCATGTTCTCTTTCTTCTGGCCATGACTTGGATGTATATTTAGGTTTATCGCTCTTCCAAGAAAATGGCGTAGGTATCCCTAATTTGTGCTTTAAGAAGTTACTGAGAGTCTGAATCACAAGGCATACATACTTCATTAAAAATATTTTGAATTTTTATAAGAGGAAATAGATTAACTCTAGAAAATTTCAACATGCATTGTTGGTCCACAATCTACCATCCCCAAGCTTTTCAGTATTACCTAACATGTGATCAAAATAACTTATTTTAAATCTCATCATCAACACTTTAAAAGATATTTATATTAGTAACTCAACCTGCAATTGCACACATAATCATCTTTCAGCTAGAGTCTTTTCACATTATCAACATTAATTTTTTTTTTTTTTTAATTTTGTTTTCTTTTCAAACATAAGATGTAACCGGAATTAAATCTGAGACTCCCTACAACTCACTCCCATCCTTTTATCAGTGAGCCATGACTCACTGGCCACATTAAATGTTGTTAGTATTGCTTGCTATAACAAACAAAAAGCTGGGTTGCTTAAATGGGAACAAAAGAGAGAGCTCACCAGCTCAGTGAAAAAAGAAAAAGAAAAGAAAAAAAAAGAGAAAAAGAAAATTCCCTCATTGAAGAAGGGGAGAAGATGAGATTTCCCAGCTTTACCCTAAAAACAGAAGGCTTGATGGCAACCTGACTCATAACCATCAGCATTATCTAACAGACTGCAGAAGCAAGAACCTTGCTTTATAGTTAAATCTCACAGATTACAGATAAAAGATTCTTGCTTTAATTACCAATAGAAGTTAATCAGTGGAAAATGTGACACCTGATATCACTTGAGCCTTTAACAAATTCCACTGCAGTGAAAAGGAGATGCAAGATCAAGCAAAATTCCTGCCTCTGTCCACACTCTACACTTGGCTAATAAAAAATAAATAAAAAGCATACCATGACCCTCTTCTTTCATGTCAGAAAATTGCAATATTCTTCACTCTTTCAAGGTTCAGATGCAGCAAAAAGAGTTGCAGAGAGAGAGACTAAAGAAGGGAGAATGATTGTTGACCAAGGCACCAATAGGCAAGGTCAACAAAAAGATATGGACTGCTTGTATAATCTCTCACCAGGCTGAAGCACTGTCCATAACACCCTGTCACCCATACAAGAGCTCAAATGCAACTGAACCACCCTTGTGTTGGCTGCCATTGAACGAGTATACATCCAAATCCTCATTGCTACCCAGCTAACATCCAGCCCTTCAGCAATAATACAACTAAGGGGCTGTTTGTTTGCCCTGAAATGGGTGAAAACCATTTTTTTTTTAAACTCTGACATTGGGCCCCACGAGCTTTTCATGTCCCCCGCTATGTTTGTTTGTTGTGAAAACTGAGAAGAAAAAATGTGTGGACCCCACACTTCCAACTAAGCTTTTTACAACTACAGTGGGCTATCAAAATTCCGAGCTAAAAGCTCGGAAAACGCCCGAAAAGTGAAATGATGGGGCCCACACACTTTTCTTCATTTGTTTCCAATAGCCAAATAGGGCTTAAGGCCTGTTTGACTCCTATAAGTGGTCATGTTTGGTTGCTTTAAGTGGTAAACTCTTTTACAGTTGTAAGTGAGTTTTACGCAAGTAAGTTTTACGGTGTTTGATTGGTAATGTAAAATTGTAAGTGAAAAAATATATTGTATTTTATGGTGTTTGATTGGTGAGATGTAAGTCGTAAGTGAAAAAGTTGACCATAAAACTATTGTTTGGTGATTTAAACATATTAAATATTTAAAATAATAAAATGTAAATATTAAAAAAAATGTAAATATTAAAAATAAATAATAAAAACAGTAAATATTAAAATACTAGACATTAAAATATATTAAATATTAAAAACACTAAAATATTAATATTAAAAATTAATAAAATATTAGATTACTAAAATGTTAATAGTAATCTAATATTTAATTATTAAAAAATATTTGATATTGCAATCTAATATTAAATATTATTAAATTCAATAATTAAAAAGTATTATATTTCAAAATTAAAAAAATTTAATTTAGTAATAAAAAATATTAATTTTATATTAAATATTGTTAGTCTTGTAATAAAAAAGATTCTAATAATAAAAATTATTAGAATAACTAATAAAAAAACTTTAATCTAATAATTAAATTAAATATATTATTATTAAAAAATTCTCATAATTTAAAAATTAATCTAATTATAATTAACTATCTGTAATACAGATTTGCATACCACAAAATTAGCTGTTTATGTTACAAGTGGGCTGTAAATGAGATTTGCGTGACCACAAAATTAATTATTTAGGCTGCAGGTGCATTTTACGACTTGCGGCCCCAAACAAACACTGTAAATAATTTTGCTGCAATTACATTTTACCACTTACGGGCTAATTATAGAAAACAAACACGCCCTTGAGAGAAAAGGCCACTGTTCTACAAACACAATGAGACCACTCTTGGCCCAACCACATCTTCAAACTTAGCAGCAGAGATATATATAATCATAAACAAGTATCTTAGTTGCCACAAACATTATATCCATATTTAACTAAATTTGATTCCTACTTTTGTTCCCCGGTTTTGTCTTTCTCAAATATAAATCTCTCAACGCTTAACATAACTTCAGAGTTTTGATAGAATGGCAGGGACTTTAAGATGGTACTATATCACGTGTATTTAAGTCCAACCAAGCATGTGGAAGGACTTGGGGCACCATCCCAAAAGACTAGCCTTTTAGGTGGAGTTGCCCAAATCCTTATATTCCCAAGACCATCCCCACGTCTAGCCGATGTGACTATTTGTTCGACCCAAATCCCAACAGCATGTACTTAAAGCAGACGTTAGAAAATACCTTTGTATGAACCTCATTCTCGACCCAGAATTAAGAGGCCTCAAACTGTGAGGCAGTTCTAGAACATAGAAATCTATATACTTCAACTCTTATAGTTACTTAGAATTTTTGGTGTAATGGCAAAGAGACAGGACAAAAAAGTTTAAAAAATAAACCAGTTGATCTTCCCCCGAGCGGGTCACAAGAACAGAAGCACGAGAAGAAGAAAAAAAAGATTCTAACGAGGACGCAAGCGGAGGAGGGAGTTTTTAGAAGAGGGGATGATATATGGGGAGTGGGAGTGAGACAGACGATTTGCGTCAGAGGAGTTTGCGACAGATCTGATTGGGCTGAACTCAGCATCACTATTTAGGTTACGTTGGTGCTTGGATGTAAGGCGAATACGTCGTCAAGATCTCTGAAAGTAAGGTGGCCCCTCTGGGAGATTTTCTTTTTTTTCGGGTGGATCAATTTTGTATTTTTACATCTTTATTCCCTCCTCTTTTGGGGATTGTTTCGTTAAGCACTTATTAATGAAATGCCGGGGGGCTCGCTGGGCCTCACGGTCTTTTTCTCAAAAAAAAAAAAAAAAAAAATTGCAAGAGGATTTAGTAATCAATTCTTAGGTGTGATCTAGTATGGAATTAAGTTCTGGCAGAGGTTATTAAAAATTCAGCATCATTCAGTATTGTACCTTAAACTGAATGAAGGTTTAGTTGGATATAAATGATTCAGTACACCACTACCAATTGCTATTATCACACTAGGGCATAATTACCTGACTGCTAGATTGGATCTATTAGAAAAGTAACCTTGAATGAGCAACATTCAGCAACTAAACATTCTGCACAATCATTAGTAATATACTGATATCCAAAGAATCAGTAGAGAAAATTATCTTCAGGTGATGCACCTTCATCTCTATAATGCAGATTGTATATCTTCTGCACAAATGAAATTAGTGCAGTGGAAAGAATTAGTCTGCTTCAATAGTCCATTCTTAGTCAGCAAACTGAAATGTGCTAGAAATTTTTTGAAATATTTATGTTTCCATAGAACCACTAGTATTTCTTCCCATTTCATACGATCATACAGAAGAGTGAATTGCCTCCCTTAAAAAATAAAATAAAGAAAAATAAATAACAAGATTGGATAAAGAAAACAACCCCCAATCCAAGTATCAAACAAATCAATCACCTTTTTTTTGAAATTTCCATACTGTTTTATTCTCAAGCTGTGTACAAAACCTTCAATCCCTGGAAGGTACTAAGTGAAGGGATATCCCTGTTGGGGCCAAAAGATACCTGAATCTGAACTCGTAGGGAAGAACTTGTATCGGTTGTGCAACCTCGCTTCTCCTCCTTCCCATCTCAAGGCATTTAACTGCAGCATTCCGAAGTTGATTTGGGAGCTGCAAGCAAATCCAATCCATTAGTGACTCGACATCCTTTGCGAAATCTGACAGATACCAATCTAATAGTTTTGGAATCGCCAGTTTGTTTGGCATTGAGATGCCAACAGCTGCCTGCAAGTATTCTCTCTTGGCTGTTTCCAATTGCTTGTCAACTTGAGATGCTGTATACACTCTCACCTAAAATTAAGACGATACGGAAATGTCAATGGATTTTTGGTACAGTTTCGTCGAATTGAAGTTCTTGAAAGTATATCAAATACATAAGTTTCAAAAAACTTACAGCAGGAGAGGACCAGCTACCACAAGAGAGAGCAAATGTAACCAAGGGTTCAGGCCAATCCAACCCGAAATTCCCTCGTGTTGTCATCTCATCACTCTTCAATCCTTTCGGGCAAGTCTGGTAGAAGCAAGAGTCTAATTTTGTTAGTAGTAATAGAATTCAACAAGAGTCTTTTTGAAGAAGAGTAAATAGTACGATACATTTTTTGAGCGATAAGGCAATCTCAGTATGATATGTTCGATAGTCATCACATTGAACAAGTGGCCGCCCACATTAACTGTTGCCTGAGATAGTAACATAAATTGATGAATTACATTGTTCTTGTGCTCATTTGTTAAGAGGGCAAATTTTTACAAAGTGAGGAAAGTGGAAATCAGAGATACCTTTGACATCAACTCGACAACCATTTGTGGAGTTGCAGGTACACCATGCTCAAGAAATGCCTAATGTAGAACAGAGAATAGAATGTCTTAGATTGCTTTTTCTAGCCAGTGGAAAACAAATTTCATGTGAGTCTAACATCAGATACAAGATACTTCAAAGTGTATAAACTACGATTTTAATCAGAAAATCGTGTATTTTGAGAAAATTAATGTAGAGTTACAAATAAATTTCTGTACAATCAATTAGAGTAACCTAAAGCAAGGATCAGGGAATTCAACTCAATTATCAACAAGATAAGGTTTGGACTTGTGAACATACATTCATCATGCATGAATTGTAGATGTTGATCCAGAATGCAAGCTTCTGCTGATGGGTAAGCCCTGATAGTTCCACCAAGGCAAGCTTTCGGAACAAAAGCCTTAATTGAAACAAAAGAGGAAGAGATTACTAGTTGACAAAAACTTGTATATTCTCCAAAAAAAGAAGCAAAATCTTTCGTAACTCACTTCAATCGATGTGTATGCAAAGAACCAGTTGCGAGATTCAGATCAATCGAGTTTGCTTCGATGGAGCAAAAATGCTTATATGGGCCAATATCTCTTCTTCCAAATTCTAAACAAATACCATAAGGATCTCGAAACCCTTGTTCTTCAAATCCCTCACAAGACCCTGAAACTGAAGGCAATGTCTCAGGCTCTGCTTCTGTGCAATGTGTTGAGCTCATCTGTGAGTAAATGCTCAAAAGGCATTTCAATATATCTTCAGATACTTTATTTGGCCCACTAGCTTCTTCCGATGCTGCTTCATCTGAAATACTCCTAAAGCTCTTCAATCAAACAAAAACAGAACAATCAATTCACATACTCAAATCCACACACAAAACATCTCAAGAAAACACTAACTACCAAATCACCTGTGCATCCTGCATTCTTGTTTTCTGAACTTTTTTTGCTGGTGATCGCTTGTCATTCTTTGTAGAATTGGCATTCAATTGGTTCTCTTTTCCTCGATGATCATCTGAATTCATCTTCTTGATGGGCTTCTTCACACTAGCAATCCGATTCGACGAAGGCTGATTCAGGTCTCCTGCCGAAGACCATCTCATTGATGGAGAGGGATTGGAGACAACAGAGGCATTAGAATTGGCAAAGCCTTTGGAATTCTGAGATGGGCATTTCTCATAGCACAAATCTGATGGGTTCTCTTTGGATTTCTTGGAAGATGATATGTACACAGCCTCTTGATACAGGCCTTGCCTGAAATTCACCACTTGTTCTTCAAGCCTAACTACCTCTTCTTCCAATACCGCGACTTCGGCTAGAAGCTCTAGTGTCTTGAGAGAAAATGCACACATCACAAATTCAAAATGTGTGTAATTTATAACTAAATTTAGATTGATAGAGAGAATAGAGAGAGTATAGTTACATGTGAAGGAAGATATGGAGGCAAGCGAGGGAGAGCACCCAAAGGCCTGGTGAAAGCTCTCTCCAATGCTCTGTGCACATTCTCTTCATGCCTTAGCTTCCTCTTTAGCTTGTCAACCTGTGATTGAGATAGAGAGAGAGAAAGAGATTAACAAAATTAAATTGAATTATAAAGAACTAAGAGGATATAAAGATGGAGGGAAAATTGATACATCTTGTTGTAGAGCAATCTTTCTCTCTCTTCTAGATTGAATTCTGTTTAATGTTTTCCCTTGCATCTCAGTCTTCTTCTCCTTCTCCATTCCCTCCACCAAAAAAAACATATAAACAGCATTTACTTGGAGAACACACAAAAAACTAATTGATCCAATGTTCATGCCATATCTGACAACACTAACTTGAAATGGAAGTTAGATAATTAAAATGGGAAGTCTTATTTTTAGAAAATATTATATACCCATTTCAAATTGTTATATGAAGAGTATGGAATTGGATTGCCCAAAGGATTGAAGTTTACAAGAGAAATCAAAGAACCCATTTCGAATTTTGATCAAAACCGCCAACTTCTGAAGCCACCCTCCCAAAGTAGTACAAGAGGGATTAAAAAAAAAAACAAAAATGGAAGCTAGATTCATAGAGAAGAGAGAATAATCATAAGAAAACTCAAAAGACTCAACTCAAACACCTAGAGAGAGAGGGGGCGAAAAAAAAAACTGAATTCGAGGTCACTGAGCTTTCCCAAAATGAATAGAGAGATTCCTTTTCAATTAAAACTGCTTACTTTCCAATAGAAATCTCATTTCTTTCAGGGGAGGGGGAAAAGAGAGAGGAAAACCAACTCCAACTGTAATGAGAGAGCTCTTGATTTGCACAAAGGAACAAACTTTATGCAGGGAGGAGAATTGGACGGCAAGACCCAGATTGGATTGGCCTTGAAAGCGCTTACTTTATCGTGCTTTGAGGAAGCTTTCATGGGTTTGCAGAGCTGTCCGCACTCTGGACCTCTGGTGTTCATCTCTCTCCCCCCCCCCCCGCCCAAAAAACCATGCCCATATATAAGCAAGCAGATTTTGTTTGCATACATTAAGTCCCTATAATAGTCCAACAAGAACTTATTTGCATTTTACTCCTATGAACTTTCCTTGTGCATATGTTGGAAGTCAATAATTATGAATCATATATCTGGAGGGGAAAAAAAAAAAAAATCTTTTTCCTTTGTTTCTATCAAGTGGCTGTATGTTTGCCCGAAATCTCAAAATGAAAATCTGAATTGATGGGCTATTGAATTTTATTTTTCAGAGTGTATTTGGATGCGTTTTTTAGTGGGGCAAAATGAGGTGGGGCTCACACTCGGACCCGTGTTTTTATTATCACCGATTTCCTCCCATAGCGAAAAAAAAAAACTAGTAAGTTGAATTTGTGGAGCTCACGCTCACGTTAAAATTTTCTCATGAAAAATTAAATTTGTGAGGACCACGGGTCCCAAAGAATCAAAAGAAACGGACACTAATTACACTATAGGATGCTTTAAAAACCAATTTTGTCATTTTTGCTCTCTTTTATTGTAGAGGTGACTCAAAAATATGATTCATGCGCCCAATAATGCATGTCAAGCACAAATTACTTCTAGAGCAAAAAGAAGATTTGTATGAAAAAAAAATTAATAAAATATTCAAGAGATAAAAAATATCTTTTGGTGGCCTAACAAGATTTGTACTCAAGACATACTAGTAGTTACTTGAAAATTGCATATGCTTTTTTTTTTTTTTCAGTGGAGTGTTGTTGTAACACAACTTAACTTCTTTGTAAAACAGGAGATTTTAGCATATACTTTTCTATTTCTTAAATTTTACATATTTTTCCTTGCCATATACATTATTTTCCTATTTTTGGTATGTGTATCTTTATATCAGTTTGGAGTTAATTAGATGTTAATTACTTACCTAAAAAACTATATTTTATAGTGATAAAATACTACTATCAGCCATAAGTAAGTGATATTGGCATGCCAAACTTTACCTTCACTGGTAAGGTATAACAAACTGAACTTGAGCAAGCTAATTTATTGGTACGGCTGAGTTTATCAGAATTAGAGATGAGCATCAGTTGGTTCATTTCGGTTTTTGCTGATTTTTTTAAAATCGAACCGTACAGATTAGACTTAGGAACCGAACCGAATTTTTGTTTTTTTCGATTAGGCCCATATAATTTCACCATTTCCTGCATTTTTTATTCACCGTTATATTATCATCCTTAATATCCTAATCTCAAATATTCAAACCCCAAATTGGAAACAAGAAAAAAACCTAATCTCAATATGAATTGAAAATTTCATATTCTAAAACTTTTAAACTGTATTTGGGCTCTAATTATCAAAGTTTACATAATTATTAGTAACTTCTAATGACAATAACGTAAAAGAATAAATTGTACTAATATAAATATTATTCTCAATTGTAATGGTGTACTTAATATAGGTTTCACATATTCAACATAAAAAAAATGGTATTGTTAGAAGTAATGTGATAATATTCCACCTGTTTTTGTTAAGAACCACATGATTCAGTAAACTAAATTTGGGTTGGACAATATATAGGAGTGAAAGATTCGGTTTGGTTCGGTCCGGTTCAGGTTTCAGCACCCAAAATCAAAACCCGACCAAATTAGAGCGATTCGATTCGGATCGGATTCGGGTTCAGGTTTCGGTGGAGATTTCGGTTATACCCGAGCTCTGCTCACCACTAATCAGAACTCTTGAAATGAAACCTCTGATGTGATCTCGAAACATATGTTCGTAAAACTAGTTAGAAATATATGAATAAGTGGGAAATAATCATAAGACAAAGAAGAGCATGTAAAATTTGTAAGACGACAAGCGCATATGTGCTGAAAACCAAATTGCAAAAATTCCCTAGCTATAAAATTAGAATTAACTCAAAAATTTTCTTTGCAAAGATGCAATCTTATGGGTCTAGCATACAAAATATGAATTTCAACAAATACAATGTATACAAGAACAAAGAGGAAAAAAGATAAATGAAGTTTGCCATAGACTAACATGCAAAAAAGAGCCACGGCAATAACAATCCTTTTTGCAGATTAATTAAAAAACCATTAAAAAAATTTAAAAAAAAGAAGAAGAAGAAGAAGACAATTTTGATCGGTTACTGTCTGTTGCGTCACTTTCTCTCTTTATTCTCACCGCGTCGCATCGGATCCACACGATGGGGGCTTACGGTAACTCGCCCCCGCGGTGCACTTTAGCAGCCTGGCAAGAAGGGCTTTTTGTTCGGCGTACTTTAGCAGGGGCCACTGACGACGCTAAGCATGATGAGTTAACGTGCGCTGACTGCCCCCCATTGGGGCTGCAGAACTTTTTCTCTTCTATTTTATTCGCGTTGACGAAAATGCCCCTGCGGGTTTCAGTTTTGCAGCTTTTTCGTGGACCGCTAGTGAACCGGAAAATTTCCGGTCCGGGTTTGAGGCAGTTTTTTTTTTTTTCTTTTTCTTTTTCTTTTTCTATCTTTTTCATAGTTTCCAATTATTTTTCTAAGGATTAACGGGAGTTTTTCTGATGAATTTTTTTTTGTTTTGGTAGTTAAGCAGACCCAATTTTTAAAGATTTTTATAATACATTTGCAGATGGAAATGAATAAATAGTAAATTCTAATAAATAAACTAAGCAAGATTAATTAATCTAACATATTGTTTGACATGAGAAAACTTAAATTAACATCAAAATTTTTTCTATTTTATATTCCAAAAGAATCACAAATGTTTACAATATAACGAAGCTATTGTGATATTATTATCATATATAGATTGTCCGCGAAATCAATATTACAGACGTTTCACTATTTGTTGGCTCCAATATAGCATAATATCACAATTGTTTCTATTTCGTAATCCAAAGAAAATTATAATTGTTCACAATAATAATAGCTTAGAGACCTTCCACCAAATTTCTAACTCGTTATAAAATTTGAAGTGGGGGCATTTTGGTAAAAGGTGCAGAAGATGGCTAACGACCATGTGAAATCATTCCTCTACGAAAGACCACACGCCCCTCAACTTCAGTTCATTGTGTGAGTCACATACACATTATCGTAGGTTCACCTAGAGGGGGGGTGAATAGGTGATGGTTAATCTAATGGTCACTTAATGCCAAATAATGCGGAAGCTAAAAACAATTATGACCTAATTAAACTTCTTACACTAAACACCACGTATAACCAAAGAGTGTTGCCGAATTCCCCGTGAAGGGCTCTGGACAAACTCCTCTAGATTCCCCTAGAATGGGTTGAGGTGCCGCGTTGGCTCTCTTGGTTGAATACAAGTGTTAGCAAACAATCCCAAGCAAGTATATCAATAAAGCTCACAATGTATATCTAGCATATAAAGATGAACAATAAACACATGCAAGATATAATAAGAGAGAGAGAGAGAGAGAGAGAGAGAGAGAAAGAGCAATCGCAAACACAAAGGGTTTGTTTCGAGGTTCGAGCACACTTGCTCTACATCCCCGCCTTCGACACACGAAGGATTTCCACTATGCAAGATCCCAATGGATCTCTCCTCGGTGCCGCAACACCTACAAGCCCTCGGATTCCCTAGTCCCGTACACACGCAAGCTCACTAGCTCGCCGAGGCCGCACCTCAAACCACCGAGTTCACACAAGAACTCTAAAGCACCACGAGCACACTTGTCCGTTTCCTCAAAGTACAAGAATGAAATCTCTTGGTGATCTAAACACTTTGATCACCAATAAAAGCTCTCACTACAACACTCCTATAGGATGAGTATGTCTATGAATTGCTCAAGTGTTTGTGTAAGAAAAACAAGGAAAGAGATGGTGGAGGAAAACTCAAAGAATCTCTTTTAACACACTCTAAATAAAATCTTCCCTTTTGATTGGAAGTATTTGCACTCAAATATGTGGAGAAAACTCTTTTAAAAGGATGGGAAAAACTGGCTCAAAGCTCTCCTAAAATCTTCTTTCAAAACAATGACAAGACCCTCAAATATATAGGCCAGAAAAATATAGCCGTTGGGGTCTGTCAGGCCTGCCGGTCGACCCTGCCGGTCGACCCGCAACGGTCAAAAATCCGACCGTTGGAGCCTCCGGTCGACCCGCCCGGTCGACCCAAAAGAACAGAGAGCACTGCTCTCAGTTCCGGTCGACCCGCCCACTGAACTGCCAGACGTGCACGGTTCTGTGCACGTCGGTCGACCCTTGCGGTGGACCTGCCCTTGTTCCGGTCGACCCGCCCGGTCGACCCGTAAGCCAATTCTGGGTCAGCACTTGGGAGAAAATGTTGGTCTTTTGGCTTTCATAAAAATCCCATAAAATACATAAAAATCTACAAAAATAGTTTAACCAATATACTTTGATATACAAACATGCTTGCACAAAATCAAGGCATGTTATAAAAGATTAGGACTATTTTTGTAATATGGAAATATTTGGCTCATGTGAAACTTGTATTTTCCAAAAAACTTATTTTCCAAGACTCTTCATCAAATACAAAAACAAGATATACTTTTAAAGCATAGTGTGTATGGATATGATCCACTACACAATCAAGATGAAATATCTATGTTTTTGGCATTAAGCATAAACTTGGTTTTGGTTGAAAGATGTAAACATGAATATCAAAAACCAAATAGTATTTTGTCATAAAGAAAAATCTTTTCTAAACTAAAAAATCTGTTATGAAAACAATTCTATCAAGAGAGTGTGTGTATATGTACTTGAGCAATCCACCAACTACTCTATTCTTTACATTTTAAATGAAAACAAAATCTTATACCTAGATACAAGTCTTGATCTTGAAGTCTTCCCTTGAAGTCTTCTCATCCTCTTGACTTAGTCCAAGTGCAATCCAACGAGCTCAACAAATTGATGTGGTCTTGATGCATAGGCTCGTGAATCAACCGGTGCTAGCTCTAAAACTTGTCTTAAAATCCTTTGTTGAAGCTCCACACCTACTAAGATCTTGATAATGAATCTGTCACTAATTAAACACAAGATCATTAGTATTATAACTTCATGAGTTAATCATCATCAAAACTAGAGTGATGGGCCTTTGGGCCAACAATTATAAGAGGGTCAATTCTGTATTGACACGTAAATAGAATGTAAGAGAAAATTCAAAGACTTTAAAACTTTGTCACCGTGAAACGTGATATCTTATCTACATGTCGATGCGAGATTGATTTTCTTATAATATGTGTGTGGCTCACACGCATGAACTGAACTGAGGCCTCTAGAGTATGTGTCTGCCTAAAGAGAGAAAGAGCGAACAAATTTATGAGGGGGCGCTTTGGAGAACAAATTAAACCAAAGGGGAAAGGTGAATTTGATAGAATCCATAAAAATATATCCCAAACTGTTATAAAACCTGAGAAATTATAGATTGGGACAGAGAATTCAGAGAAACTAGGAGAAATTCTTACTAATTTCTGAAGTGCATATAAAATAAATCAAGAAGAGCTTATTTATAGAAAAACTTTGAGTTACTATGTGTCACTATTTACATAGTAATTATCATTATTATGGATGGTTAGTAGTTGGTGGTTGGAGGAGGGTTAAATACTTTTGGTGGATAGCCAGTTTACTTGACTTTCATAATACTCTCCCTTGATTGTTCACCATTCATGATTTCTTATTAAAAATCTTATTAGGAAAACTCAGTGGGATAAAATCATAGCAAAGAAAAAAAGAGTACATCATCCCTTTTATCTGTGCTTTATGCTGCCTCGTTAAAACCTTATCAGGAAAATCCTGTGAGATAAAACTATAGTAAGTGAAAAAGAGTACAGCCATGTAAGCTCCTCCTCAAGTTGGCATGAGTAGTTTTTCTTCATAAATCTCACAAATGACGCCTCCTAATATCACGAATAAACTTTCTGAGAGTTATGCTGGGAAGTGCCTTTGTGAAGAGATCTGTCGTATTATCACTTGAGCGGATATATTGAATTGTTGGCGTGAAGATCAACGTCACAACAGAATCTTGTTCTAGATAACAATAGAAAAAATAAAAAATAGATGAGAGAGGCAACACAGATGAACACCAAGATTTACGTGGAAAACCCAAAAGGGAAAAACTACGGGTTGAGCTTGAGGCTCGGAGGAGGCTTCACTATGGTGGAATCAACAAAGGGATACAAGACATTTGGCACACCCGACTACGCCGACTTCCACACAACTCTCACAACTTTAAAATTCTCTTTAACACAAGAGACTTTCCCTCACACTCTCTATGCTTTCAAGAGAACAAGTGAAGAAGATGCTTGATCAAGTGATCAGCTCTACAACAATGAGCTTGCCTATTTATAGGCCTTTGATGACGCTTCATCTCCTTGACCATTCAAAGATATACATGTACCTCTACAACTTCCGTGTAGAATATCAAGCCCAAAGCATGACTGCACCATGCTCGAAGAAGACCGCACCATATCTGAAAAGTCACACGCAGAATTGCGCAACAATAAATGAGTTAGAAATTGAGCCAACTCTAACAATCTCCACCTTGACGAGATGTCCAAATCTTCAGAGATGACACAACACTCTGGAACAACTGTTGCTCATTCATGAGCAATTTCATCACCTTGATGAGTACCAACTCACCTTCCCGCACCTCTGGTGGCTAGGTGCACATGCCAACTAACAGCTCTTCATATTTAGTAAGCTTAAGCAATGCTTGAACTTCTCAGCCGTAACTGGTTTTGTTAAGAAGTCAGAAGCATTCTCGTCTGTGTGAACTTTTTTCACCTCGACTTCTCCATTGTTGAGCCAATCTCGAATCCGATGATAACGGACTTCAATGTGTTTTGACCTTGTATGAAAGACCTAGTTCTTTGCAAGACAAATGGCACTCTGACTATCACATTGAATTGTTACAAAAGCTTGCTGTAACCCCAAATCACTTGCCAAACCCTTGAGCCATATAGCTTCCTTGGCAGCTTCTGTCAAAGCCATGTACTCCGCTTCGGTAATAGACAAAGCACTAACCTTTTGGAGCATAGATCTCCAAGATACTGGTCCTCTACCACAAGTGAAAATATAGCCTGTAGTAGACCTTCGCTTGTCCAAATCTCCAGCATAATCGGAGTCAACAAAACCAGTGATGCACGCGTCGTCATGTTGTCTTTCAAACATAATGCTTTTGTTTCTGGTGCCCTTTAAATACCTGATAATCCACTTGACAGCTTGCTAATGCTCTCTTCCTGGATTTGACATATACTTTGACACCACGCTCATAGCTTGAGCGAGATCTGGTCTTGTGCACACCATCGCATACATTAAGCACCCAACAGCGCTTGCATACGGAATTTTCTTCATCTCTTGAACTTCATCATCAGTAGACGGACTTTGCTTTGCACTTAAATTAAAATGTGCAGCCAATGGAGTGGATACGGGTTTAGCATTTACCATATGAAACTTCTCAAGCACCTTTCCGATATATTTGCTCTGAGAAAGATATAACCTCATGTTATCCCGGTCTCTCTTAATCTCCATTCCAAGGATCTTCTTGGCGGCACCAAGATCCTTCATGTCAAATTCTGAACTCAAAATTTCTTTGAGTTTATTTATCTTTGACGTATCCCGACATGCAATCAACATGTCATCCACATAAAGCATTAAGATGATTATGTGACCATCATCAAATGTGTGTAAGTAGACGCAACAATCATTCTTACCTCTCTTGTAGCCATTCTGGAGCATGAACGAGTCGAAGCGTTTGTACCACTGCCTCGGAGATTGCTTGAGTCCATATAAAGACTTCTTCAATCTGCATACATGATTTTCCTTTCCTGCTTCAACATATCCTTCTGGTTGTGTCATATAGATAGTTTCCTCCAAATCTCCGTGAAGAAATGTCGTCTTCACATCAAGCTGTTCTAGCTCCATGTCATGCTGTGCTACAAGAGATAGCAACACCCTAATAGATGTATGCTTGACCACTGGAGAGAATATTTCATCATAATCGATTCCCTCTATTTGTGAGAACCCCTTTGCAACTAACCTTGCTTTGTAAGTAGGTGCCTCCGTCTCACTTAAGCTTTCTTTCTTCTGATAAATCCACTTTGAACTGATGATCCTTTGATCTTTGGGTTTAGGAACTAACTCCCAAACAGAGTTCTTGTGAAGAGATGTCATCTCTTCCGACATAGCAGCCATCCATTCTTGCCGCTCTTTACTTTCTAAAGCTTCTTTGAAAGTTGATGGATCTTCTTCGCTAATTAAAAGTGCATAGAAGGCCTCATCCTCCCAACCTAACCGTTGAGGGGGCTTGATAACTCTTCTTGGTCTTGTCTGTGCTATGCTCATAGGTTCTTCATGAACCTCTTCAACTTGTTGTTGCTCCTCTGGCGGCTCCACCTCAGCTTGATTCTCTGCAAAGGAATCTTCTATTGAAAAAGGAATTTCAGTATAATGATTTTCTTTACAAACCTCGTCTTTTCCAGTAACTTCTGCTCCAAGCCTTTCATCAAACACAACATCTCTACTCAATACCTTCTTTTTGTTCTTCGGATCCCAGAGTCTGTAGGCTTTCACTCCCTTCTTGAAACCGAGGAAAATGCATTCGAGTGACTTTGGCTTCAACTTGTTTCGTTCATCACTGGGGATATGAACATACGCCTTGCATCCGAAAACTTTTAGAGTAGAATAATCGATGTCCTTACCGACCAAACTTCCTCTGCACATTTGGAATCCAGCAATTTTGATGGTGACCTGTTAACCAAGAAAGCAGCATGGTTCACAGACTCTGCCCAAAAAGATTCAGGCAATCCTGCATGAAGTCTCATGCATCTCTCTCGCTCCATGAGAGTTCGGTTCATTCTTTCTGCTGTGCCATTTTGCTGTGGAGTCTTCTTCACTGTGAAGTGACGAATGATACCTTCTTTCTTGCAGAACTCCAAGAATCTGCCATCTCGATATTTACCTCCATTGTCACTGCGCAAGTGCTTGATCTTGCGCCCAGTTTGATTCTCTACTTCGGCCTTCCATTCTTTGAACTTTGAAAAAACTTCAGATTTCTCCCGCATGAAGTAGACCCAGATCTTTCGTGAATGATCATCCATAAACGTGACAAAATAGTAAGCACCACCATGGGATTTTGTCGGTGCCGGCCCCCATACGTTGGAGTGAATGTAGTTGAGAGCCTCCTTAGCGTGATTCTCCTTGTTTGTAGGCTTGAATGATACCTTGCATTGCTTTCCAAGTACACAGTACTTGCAGAAGTCCAGCTTGCAAGACTCCATATTCTTTAGCAGTTTCCTTTTGTGAAGCTCCTCCATGGCTCGCTCACTCATATGGCCAAGACGTAAATGCCATAATTGAGCTGAATCTTCATCTAAACTTTTCGGCGTGGATATAGCAGCTCCACCCAAAATAGTATCTCCCTTAAGCTTGTACAAATTGTTGGGAAGTTTCTCACCTCGCATGATCACCAATGAGCCCTTGCAAATCTTGATCTTTCCTCCACCGGAAGAGTAGGTGAGGCCGAGTGCATCAAGAGTCCCAAGAGAGATCAGATTCTTCTTGAGAGCAGGAACATGTCGCACATTTCCAAAAGTACGTATGATGCCGTCATACATCTTTATTTTCACAGTGCCTATGCCGATGATCTTGCACGCGACATTGTTCCCCATGAGAACTTCACCTCCATTCTTCTTCTTGTATGTATCAAACCAATGCTTGTTTGCACACATATGGAAGGTACAACCAGAATCAAGAATCCATAAGTCTGAAATTTGTTTACCCGAAGAAACCGAGAAAAGTTCACCTTTGTTTTCTGTGGTGAGAGCGGCCGTAGAAGAATTCTCACACTTCTTCCCTTCCTTCTGATCCGCCTTGAACTTTCGGCAATGTTTCTTGATGTGTCCCTTCTTGTGGCAGTAGTAGCACTCCACATCCTTGCTGTTCCTGGACTTTGATCTCCAGCGGTTGTCCGTCCCCTTGTCTTTCTCCTTGGATCGTCCCCGTTCATTTGATCCTTTGACGAGTAGACCTTCATTCTTCAAGTCATTACTTGTGCTTTTGTTCATCTTGACATGAGAGATAATGTCTTGGACAACCTCCTCGAACCGAAGAGTCTCTTTGCCGAACATGAGTGTGGTTCGAAAATGCTTGAAGGATGATGGCAAGGACCGTAGTAAAAGCAAAGCTTTGTCCTCCTCCTCGTACTTGACCTCAACTCGCAACAAATCGTTAATGCAACGATTAAATAAATTTAGATGTTCCATAAGATCATCTCCTTCTTCCATACGAAGATTATACAACTGATCTTTTAAGAAAAGTTTGTTGGATATCTTACCCATATAAAGTTTCTCTAACTTCTCCCATGTGCATTTGGCGGTTGTTGCTTCCATCACATTGTAGGTGACTTCATCGGATAAGTGTAGCTCAATAGAGCTCATAGCTTTCATGTCGGCCTTGTTCCAGGCTTCTGTAGTCATTGTCTCAAGCTTGGACTCGACGCCTAAAATGCACATGTGAAGATCCTGTTGTATCAAGATGTTCTTCATCTTCCGTTGCCATAAGGTGAAGTTGCTCCGTCCATCAAATGGTTTCAACTTAACCTTCACACCGCCGATTGTTGACTTCTCTTCCGCCATCTTGAACACTCCAACCTTGCTCTGATACCACTTTGTTGGCGTGAAGATCAACGTCACAACAGAATCTTGTTCTAGATAGCAATAGAAAAAACAACAAAATAGAAAGAGAGAGGCAACACAGATGAATACCGAGATTTACGTGAAAAACCCAAAAGGGAAAACCACGGGTTGTGCTTGAGGCTCGGAGGAGGCTTCACTATGGTGGAATCAACAAAAGGGATACAAGGCACTTGGCACACCCGACTACGCTGACTTCCACACAACTCTCACAACTTTAAAATTCTCTTTAATACAAGAGACTTTCCCTCACACTCTCTATACTTTCAAGAGAACAAGTGAAGAAGATGCTTGATCAAGTGATCAGCTCTACAACAATGAGCTTGCCTATTTATAGGCCTTTGATGACACTTCATCTCCTTGACCATTCAAAGATATGCATGTACCTCTACAACTTCCGTGTAGAATATCAAGCCCAAAGCATGACTGCACCATGTTCGAAGAAGACCGCACTATATCCGAAAAGTCACACGCAAAATTGCGCAACAATAAATGAGTTGGAAATTGAGCCAACTCCAACATGAATATTAATTTGTTTATCCTTTTCAAGCTCTTGACTAAATGATAAGATCTCCGAGGGTATGCGCTTGGTTCGGTCATTTTTGATAAATCCTTCTTTTATTTTAGCGGCGCATGTAGTATTGTCTTCAAACAGTACCTGTTGTATCTTTACCGACTGGTAATTCACAAGTTACTTGGATGTGTTGATTACATATCTTAACCATATACATTTTCGACTTGCTTCATGAAGTGTTATGACTTTAGCCTGATTAAAAGAAGTGACAATAAGTGTTTGCTTTTGTGAACGCCAAGAGATCGTCGTACTTTCACATGTGAACACATATCCTATTTGAGACCTGATTTTATGTAGATCTGACAGGTAACCTACATCTACGTAACCAATCATTTCTTATTTTGATCCTCTAGAATAAAATAAACCAAAATTATTTATTTCTCAAAAATAACGAAATACATGCTTAATTCCATTCCAATGTTTTCATGTAGGAGATGAACTAAATCTTACTAATAAATTAGTAGCAAATGTTATATCTAATTGGGTACAGTTAGCAAGATACCTAAGAGCTCCAATTGCACTTAGGTATGATACTTAAGGACCATGTAGCACCCCGTTCCCAGGATACGTACCCAGATACGTGTCCCGACTTTTTCGACCATATTATTGTAATTTTCTTTCAGTATTTATTTTTAAATTGTGATTTCTCATGTTTTTGGTAGCGGATCTGGATTCTCAGTCTTAGAGTCAGCCCTGATCTGGACTGGCAACCCGATACTGGCATACCGCCCGATTTGACCTTTCTGGCAGTTTGATTTGATCAATTTCAGTTTCAGCACTATTTTCCAATATTTTAGATTTTTCATGATTTTTTGAAATTTTCTAGAATTTTTTTGCAAAATCTCTAAAATCGGTGTCGGTTGGCATCACTGACTGATTCCCTGATTTTTAGTTTTCAAATGGGATTGAATTTTCAAAAATGACTTTCATGTTATTTTTTAGAATTTCATTTCTAGCTAAATATATTTTTTTGATATTTTTCTAAATATATCAAAATTTCACCGATTCTGGTGTCGGCCGGTATCGCCGGAAGATTCTAAGATTTTAATTTGACAACTATATTGAATTTCTTATATCTGATTTCACCAAGCATCTTAGAATAATATTTTCTATTTTGAGAATTTTTCGGAACGTTTCTGAAATAGTTGAATTTTCGCCCTATTAAAATAATAATATTTTTACCGACGATTTCTTTTCTTACTTTTCCTTCTCTACTCCCCTACTTTGTACTTCCAGAAATTATAATAAATAAATTATTTAATAATAAAATTTTTATACTATTTTATTTTCTTTTTTTCTTAATTTTTTCCTTTTCTTTAATTTTCTTTCTTTTTTCTTTCTTTTCTTTTCTTCCCCATTTGACTTTCCCCATCCCCTGCACCCAGCCGCCTGCTCCCCTGCCACTGCCGCCTGCAAGCCACCCGTAGCCTCTCTCTTCCCCCCAAATTCATCATTTCAATTCCTTCTCCTTCTGTATTAAACCCTCCATTTCTTTTCCTTTTCATTTCAAAAATCCAAAAACCATTTCATCTCCTTCAACAAAACAAAACCCACTCATTTTCTCTCCTTGGCCGCCGCCTCAACCTCACCGTCGCCGCCAGCCGCCCCTAGGCCGGCAATCACCTCCCCCACACTCCCTCTCCACTCCACCAACTCCTTTTCATTCAACCACCACCTCTCCACCTTGAATTTCAATAAAACCCATCTCTTCATCACCATCTTCACCTTCAAAATTCTCCATCAATACTCCACCTCCAACACTTCCACCACCACTCTATCATCTCCTCCTCCACCTCCAACTTCCCACCACCACCAACTCTCCACCACCACCACCTCCTCCCCATTGCCCTAGCCGCGTGTGCCCCCTCCCCGGCGGTGCCGCAGCCGCCAGGCCGCCGGCCACCTCCCCCTCCCCTCCGTTTTTCTTTTCTTTCTTTCTTTATTCTTTCATTCTTCATTCATTCTTTCTTTTCTTTTATCTTTCTTTTCCCTAAATAAATACCCACTTTCCACTTCCCTAAAATACCCTCCACCTCATCCCCAATTACTTCCCTATAATTACAACCCATACCCCTCCCCTTTTTATTCCAAATTTCTTTCTAAAAACACCTTATTTTCTCTCTCTCCTTCCTACTACTTTCTCTCTCCTCTCTCTCTCCTTTCTCATTCCTCTCTAATATTTATATATATATTATATTTATATATTTTAATATATATAATTATGGGCTAATAGCTTGCTTGAACATGTTTGCAGATTTTCCCGATTTTCTCGGTATTTCATCCGGTGCTAGGCGAGTACATTTCTTACTTTATTACCATCATTTCATATCTAATAATTATTAACTGGCTTTTAATATATGGTGTCTCTTTATGCAAGTTAGTATATGTTATATAAATGATTATCATGCCATATTTGACATATGATACCCGACACCGGTACTTGCCATACTTATCACTTGATATCGACACCGGTACTTGCCATGCTATACTTATTATTTGATATCTGACACTGTTACTTGTCATACTTATCAGTTGATATCCGACACCGGTACTTGTCATGCTATACTTATCACTTGATATTTGATACCGGTACTTGCCATTCTACACTTGACACTTGACATACTGCCATCTGGTACCAATACACTTGACCTGATATTGTGACACTTGGCTAGATACTATTACACCGGACACGTACTTCTTTGCATATTCATGATTATCACTTTGCGGGGACTTGATTATTATACTGTTACCAGACATTTGGTACTCCTGAACTCCTGTACTCCTGAACTCTTGTATTCTTGAACCTCTGAAAAAGGGTGACTCCTAAAATTATACTCCTGTTGATCCCCGTAATAGGATAACCATGAATATAGGATTACTATAAACACCTTGTGGACATTATCACTGGACAAATTCTAATATTAGATAACTTACACCGGGATGGGGGAAACTGATGAGTACCGATATAGTCTCCATGTTTATGATGGTCTTATAGTGTCGCGCGGCCATATACTTAGATTCGACCTATAGGCCACCAGGCGCTTCCGTGGGGTGTACTGACACCCCTACTCCCTTACCTGCCGGTTGTACCATAAGTCCTTGGGCCTACTCCTGTGGGAGCGGTGACATCCTATTCCTGTTCGGGTGTATAATAAGTCCTGGTACCTAGCGGTACGTTGCAGCTCAGTACCGGATACTCCTTGACCGTTGTCTCGGGCATGTACGAGACCCATTCTAAGCATGATTCGTCGATCTCAATCAGTTTTCAATAACTTACTCTCGGATTTATATGCTGAGGTATGTGGGATAGGACACATACCGACATTGATGAGTCTTAATAACTTAATAATAACATGCTCTTGATATATGATTAGCTATACTCTTGGTTTACACTGCTCGCCACTTATACATGTGCTATCTTTTTGGATTACTTGATTGCTTTCATACTGTTGCATTATTATGTTATTGTGAAGGTAAGACAGATTATATAAATTCAGATTACAGTGACGTGAGGTATAGGGCATATATAAGGGTTTCCTTATTTGGATTATTCCTTCGACGTACTAATCTTACTGATCGGTAATGTGAACTTATATAATTGATTTCCTATAGTTACTTTACTTACTGTCTTATTTCATGTTCTTATATGCTTATATTCACTGTACACCTTCTTGTACACATGTACCTGATATGCATGCCACTTGGCTTTTTTATATGTACTCGCGGGTTACAACTGACAACTTTGGATTCTCATGTCCAGATTCTAGAGTCTGGATCATGGTGATCTTTCTGTAGCTGATCAGAGTGCGCAGCGGATCCTCCCGTGGTGATTAGAGTACAGCAGAAGCTCGGGCGTCGTCGTAGTTATTCCTCCTAGCTTTTCTCCTGTTCAGCTCTCGAGGTCCCTCTTACGGCTCGTGAGCATCTCTCAGCTTTTACTATGTATATCCTTTCATGTATTGTACTTTTATATCTTCTGGTGATATAATATTCCTATAATATTGTATCACTATCTGTGATGACCATGTACTTGTACTATTTTGTATTGGAATGTATATTCCTATTGTGCTTCCGTTCCGCTTTGATTCTTTCCTGAACTGATGCTTAGCGTATATACGTGAGGGTATTTCTGACCTACGTATATACGTTGCAATGATGTCTCCGTACCCGCGGGATCGGGGCGCCACAGACCAAGAACCTTTTTTATTATCTTTACGAGGGCGAAATGAATTCTTTTTCATATTCAATGATCTAACAACTATTGGATTACTTAACGGATTCATTTTATCCATGCTAAAGCGTTCCAATATATTTTCAGTATAATTTAATTGATGCAAAAGTATTTCACTTTGAAGGTGCTTAATATGTAAACCAATACAATATTTGATTTCTCCAAGGTCTTTCATTTAAATTATTCTTTAAATACATCATTGCTTCTAAGATTTCTTTGCGAGTCCCAATGATGCTTAAGTCATCAACATATATAGCGATGAATGAATCCTGATGTTATCTTCTTTATAAAAACACAAAGGCATATAGCATTGTTTACATATCCTTCCTTTAACAAATACTTGCTTTAGTGATTTTACCACATGTGCTATGATTGCTTTAACCCTATAATGATCTATGTAATTTGATCGAATATAACTCTTTGAGTTTTGATCTTGATACTTCAAACATCTTAAATCCTTCAAGAATTTTTTTATAAATAACGCTATCAAGCGATCCATCTAAATAAACTATAACAATATTCATAAAATGCATTTTTAACTTTTCAGAAACTGCTAGGCTGATGACAACTTTGGATTCTCATGTCCAGATTCTAGAGTCTGGATCATGGTGATCTTTCTGTAGCTGATCAGAGTGCGCAGCGGATCCTCCCGTGGTGATCAGAGTACAGCAGAAGCTCGGGCGTCGTCGTAGTTATTCCTCCTAGCTTTTCTCCTGTTCAGCTCTCGAGGTCTCTCTTACGGCTCGTGAGCATCTCTCAGCTTTTACTATGTATATCCTTTCATGTATTGTACTTTTATATCTTCTGGTGATATAATATTCCTATAATATTGTATCACTATCTGTGATGACCATGTACTTGTACTATTTGTATTGGAATGTATATTCCTATTGTGCTTCCGCCTTTGATTCTTTCCTGAACTGATGCTTAGCGTATATACGTGAGGGTATTTCTGACCTACGTATATACGTTGCAATGATGTCTCCGTACCCGCGGGATCGGGGCGCCACAGACCAAGAACCTTTTTATTATCTTTACGAGGGCGAAATGAATTCTTTTTCATATTCAATGATCTAA